>CM024178.1:1065000-1327500 GCA_013433145.1 Ascaris suum | reverse complement strand
GCATTTTTTACTCTTTTGGGATGTCATTAATGGTTTAAATTGAAAACTGGTATATGGCGTAGAATATATTCATCAAATTGAGTACCATCAATGCATATATGACTTAGGAGTTCAAATTACCCTAACAAAGCACAGGCAAGCATACAGGAAGGTAGACAGACAGACACGTATGTACAGACATGCTTAAATGCGCTGTGAAAAAAAAACATCAAATTTAATATCGCAGATCGGTAATATTTCTTTGAGGCGTTCACTTTGCGCTTATTTATATTTATTGATTTATTTTTTAATCGTTTATTTTGTCTGTTTATTTATTCATCATTTATTTATTTATTCAAATCAAGCAGAAATAAATGAACTCCTATGAAACCTACCTGATATGAGACAAAGCGCCGTATTACAAGGGATACTGGTGACAACTGCAAGTGTAAGCATAAATGCCACTGCCAATAGATACGCATCTGAAATATATCAATTAGAAAACATCCAACGTTTAGTTTATCATCATGCAGGTTATTACTTCACAAAGAAAACGCAGGAAACCTTTTACTACCGATTGAATGCAGGGAGACTGGGGGAGGGGGGAGGGCGGAGGTGGGAGCGAATTTTCGTTTGTATTGTTTCATTGATGATGATTTATGAAACGATGAAAAGCGCATATCGTGTCAACTTTCTTGCGGAGCTTCCCCACTTGCTTTATATAGCCTCTGGATCATAATCCGTTAAAACTTCTAACTTTTCGTTCCATAAAACAGCACTCACAAAAGGTGCCAGATGGTAGTATTAAAATACAATTGTATGGGTCATTATTAATTGACTGGTTCAGCCATGTGAGGCATGAACGAAGCACCGCCTAAATATTATGGCATTAGCAAATGCAAATTGTCTGAATTACTTATAGAAAGCATTATATATTGACAGCTATTTACGTATTGCTTGCATTAGCGAGACTGCTTTGTTCTTGTCTTTTTTCGCTGTTTCTAGCATTTAAAAAACCCGTTTATCCGCGTATTTCAACTCAAATATTGTACCCCATTCGAACGGACTTGATAAAATGACTAGTGAAAAATCTATTCTGGAAATAGATTTCAAAATTTGCCCTAATCATCGCTATTCCGCCGTAGAATTACTCCTCAACATTTTCCTTTAACCTAAAATTGCCGACTTCAGATCGCATTAAGTACGAAAATTAGTGTAAAATATCTTTGGCCCACTAAACTAAATAGGAGTTTATGAGCTAAATGTTTACTCTTTACTACTGCATTTGATACCATGCATTTACTTCTTTCTTCTGTAAAAAATACCACCTACAATATTGAAAACATTGCCATTTATGGATCATTCCTTTAAAAATCTCTAAATTTGCGACATTATTTTTGGTTCTTACGATTTCTTGCAAGCAAATGACATCAGATTAAGAGAGAGAGGAGGGGCTAAGTCAAAATTTAGGGATTCCCTGAATTTTTGAGAGCAATGAAGGAAATTTTTTTTCGGTTATCAAAATTAATCGAAGATGATTATGAACGCATTACTTCATATACACACTTTGAATTGCTTCGTTAGGATCACACATTATGCAGTCACAAATAAGGTTGAACATAATAGCGCATGAATTCATTCAGCTTCAACTCTATTTCAACGACTTCATAGTATCAAATATTAAATTATTAAACAATAGATGAATAAGAAAGTAATACTATTCGATGTGTTGAATTTCTTTTATCAATTCCATTAGCGAGATTTACCTACAAAAGATACTGAAAAACCTCTAATAAAACACCTCAAAATCTAAATTTAAAAAATTGAAGGAAATCTTATTGGCGAAGAAATTAGCCAAAAAAAAAGAAGAAAAGTTATTTTCTTTTTAGAAACTTAGACGCATTTAAATAATAGTATAAAATATGAAATATATAAAGCAATTTTTCAATTATATGCAAAATGAATTAAAAAGAAAATCAAATAAAAGTGAAAATATTTTTTTTTCACTCAATAATTTAGCTAATTTTATTCGAAGATGGAAAATTATTTTGAAAGAGAAAAGCGGAAAAATTTACAAAAATATTTGATGAAATTTTCACTTCTGCTAAATAATAAAAAGTTTTTTTTTGTTATTGTTGTTAGAATTAATATAAAATAATATCATACTAAAATAGATCGATGTTAGAAGGAGTATAAATATGACGAGTGCAAACGTATAACCACCAATAACAAGTTGGCGACGTGTCAATGTGGTATTTCTCATTCGAAATAGTAATAAAAGTTGTAATATAGGATAAAGAATAGAGAGATAGGCAGCCAATTGTGTTGATATTCGAAGTGAGGTGAAAATCATTGATGAAAATGATTGATATAATGGTACTCCAATACTCTTAAAATATTTCATTATTTTTTTTGTTGTTTTTTTTTTCTTTTTGCAACGAATAAAAACATTATTTAAAAAAAAAACTTTTGACAAACTTTACCTAATAAGACTACTATTGATCTGATATCTAGTTTGAACTAATTATGCAAATTTATTAACTTACATTAAAATAATTCGTTGTTAAAGTTGAAAATTATACTATTTGAATAAAATTTTTAAATATTTTTTTACTCGTCGATTGAATTATAATCGATTGGGACGATCTAATGGATGCATTTAAAATGACAATAGATAAAATTAATAATAAATTATATTGATATATTAGAAAACAGCAAATATTTTATACCCAATTATTTTTTAATTTTCCCCTTATTTCTGTAAGCATTTCCGATTTGATTTCTAAATTAATAATAATGAGAACAGCATTTAGCTTTGAATAGTAAAAGTTATTAAATGATTAGCGTCGAAAATATTGGAATATGAGGCGTCGTTTTTTGAATATGTTGAAATGAACAAATAAGATTGAGAAATTTACCGCATTCAATGCCATCAATAAATAGCAAAAGGTGAATGGTCGTTGTGGCATCACAAGGATATTTTCACTGACATAGACGAAATCGGTTGATGATGCTGATATATGTATCAATAAATAAAGGATACCTTTAAAATTATGAATTTCTATATCACCTGCCAAAAAAATCGAATTAATTTTTCAAGACTTCCCAGGAAAAAAAAGGTAAAATGGATGGAAAAAATTCTTTTCTCAGAAGCTTCATCTCCCCTCCCGTCCTTCCGGGAATTTATCGATCTGTTTTTAGTGTTATACGAATATGCGACCGAAGGCGATGTGTGAACACATGTTTTTTTTTTGGAAGGGGGGGGGGGGGGGGGGGAGGAAGAACCGGATGAACGGAACAAAACCTAGGGAAAGTTGTTTGTGCCTTTTCCAAACTTCAAGATTGCCAATTATTGAGTTGTTTCCTGAAAATTGCTACAACTGGTTCCGTATGTGATTCAGAGCGATATTTGCTAGCAAATACAAGCAATCAACAAAGAGAAATTACGCATCGCATCAATGATGATTCTAGATGGATAGAAGGAAATTGACTAGCGATAACAACCGTATAAATTCCACCTGTTTCATCTTTTAAGAAACATAGGATGGAAGTGCTAGAATTTTGAGGACATGCGAATGGATAGTCGCCTAACAATGATCAAATGAGTTCTGTCCATGTATTATAGCCGATTCTGCTTAACTGAAAGCGTCGGTGTTGATATATGGAAACGTTGCACTCGCCACTAGCATATCTATTTGTATTTCCGTTCTGTTCTATGTTGTTATAGGCTTTTATAAATTTTGAGTTTGTCTATAAAAATGCATTGTAAAGATGTCGTGTCTGCGCACATTTGTCTGTATGTGTTTGTCTGTCGATTAGTTTCAATTCGGCAATCAATAAAGCTAGAATTACGAAAACTAATGATTGCAATGTTAAGTTGCAAAATAATCTCTCTGAACAAAAATTCACCGTGAACCGCGTCAATTATGAGAAAACTTTTGAGTATTTAAATATTTAAAAAAAATTTTTTTTCATGCAATTTATATGAGACAATTCTCCACTTTACTTCCAGATAGACCAACTTTTTTGAAAGGTCTACCTATATGAACGACCGTAAAAAGCTGAAATATGGATGCACCTGTCCTATCTTCATGTTTTATTTTCATTTGATAAAAAATGGTCGGCTAATTGAGTGAAATACGAAAATGAGTATTCCCATATAATCTAGAAGTTAACTCTTCCCCTCATGTGTTTCTCCACTTGTTTATTTTGCTGCAGCCTAGAATTAAACACGATAAAATTCTATATTAGTAAATTATATTTTGTTTCAAAGTTCAGGCGAATTTTTATATGGAGAAAAAATTGAATAAGCCAAGTTTCTAAATTATCTGATATCGTTCGAAAATGCAAAAAGAAAAAACGCATCTACGAATCGTTGAATAAAATCAGAATAAACCTGGAATGAAAGCGGGTAATGTTGTTAGCAATGACATTAATGAATATTTGAATAAGCCAATGACAGGAATGAGATTAGCGAGAAATAATGCAAACGAGTAGAGAAGTGCAAAAATGAAATACGCAGCTGGACGATAACGATATGGTGTGGTGGCGTAGAGAAGCACTGTACACGTTATGAAACCGATTCCGGCACCGATACCGATCAAGATTCGACCCATACATAATGACCACCACCTATTGATCAACTCTTTATTAAGCGTTCTTCAAATGACCATTATCTACGTTAGAAAATATACTATAGCTTAGCAATTTTAATTCATAAATTTTACTATTTGTGCTTTTTTTAAAGCGCGTGCATTTTTCTTTCTATTGTTATGACCATTAAGTTTTATTATAATATACGATCTGGAAAGAATATAATTACTAAAATTCACTTCGATCTGACAACTGACGATAAAAGATGGATCATGCATTAACACGTGAATAATATGTATTGCATTCGTAAGACTCCACGGATGTTATTTCTTGTATACGGAAGTTCTGCTCGAGTGCCTCTTGCGAACGTAGTATGACCTCGCAGCTGATGTCTCCGGCTTTTCTCGTACGCTAGTAGTCCCTACTGTGAAGGTAGAAGCCTTGCTCGCAGGGAAAAAGAACTAGTCCAAGATATGCTAAAAGATCCATGGGCTTTTCACCTCTCAGGTCTTCTGTAGTTATTCGATAGCCTTAACGATTCGCCTGGTCGCTTTAAATAGTTTCCCTGTAGCTAATTTTATGCTTGAATAATGAATGTTGATGTCCGATCGTTTACAAACTTGCATGTCATTCTGTCATTACTCGCCTTTTATACTTTACAGAATGAATAAAAGAATTAAAGGCATCCTTCACTCCTCCCCCTTCGTAATATGAAGGCAACATATTACATATTAAATCACCCTTCACTTATCTATTTCCGGAAAATCCTATGACTCCTGATGATCTTCTTTTCAAATAATAAAATTGGCATTTAGGTAAAATTCGATGGGAATTCGCAAATGATTCGCTAATGATGAGGCGATTTTCGATAATCTGGAAGAAAGAACTCTACATTAATCCATAACTGCAAAATCCAAATCAATCACTCATCAATGGAAATTCGTCTTTAGTAACTAAAAATTTCTCTATGCCCCTCGAGCTCTAGAAATTTTCCATACTTCTAAATTACAGGCACCAGCAAGTCTTATTCGAACACCCTGCTCAGATCAGCATACGCAGGTTCTTGAATGCACGATCTAGTGTCACTTCCGAGACTCCCAAGGCTCCAAAGCTTACGATCCTACGCTCCATTTTGGCGTTCATAACGTTTCGAGACTCTTATCCTCATATGACCGTTTCTTCTGCCTAGAGACGTATAATATTTGAGATATCCCAAGCTCACACGTCCTTCCTGAATCTGAGGCTCTTATACGATTTCACTCATGGCCTCGAGAACACATGAGCCTAAACATGCTCTCTTAAACCTCAAGCTACACTAGCATATACGTAACCGCAGATATGTAATCTTATTGAAGTATATGGAAGAAACATGAAAGCGGAGCCTTTTAAACGGGTAACTGCAATGACGCATAAATTGACCTGTCTGAGCTGGAGCTATAATCAGGAGCTATATACAGACATGCCTCTCTCCAGCATTACAAACCGACGATCCTTTGAGGTGTATTTTTTTTAAACAGAACTTTCAATCACTTCGCAATTTTATTGCAATTACAGCGAACTTTTTAAGGAAGGAAGGAGATAAATGAAAAGGACTTAAAATTCGATCATATATTGCATTCGATCAAAGAAATTTGAATCAAATATAATCATACCTTGGAAAAAGAGAAACAATCGATCCGGCAACGAGTAGAATTGCATCGAAAAAGAGTGTTGCTTTGAGTCCATTTCGAGCATTTATGAAAGGAACAATAAGCGTCCCTAGCACTTTGCCTGCCGGGAATGAAACAGCCAGCAAAGTGAGATGTCTACCTTTGAAGTAGTGATTCAACCAGAGATTATTCGTTAAGCATTGATGAAAAATTTGGAAAGAAGATAGCGCTCCTAACACGATCGTTCGTTCCATTCTCTTCTGCGGTTATTGAACCTCTTTAAACATGTACTATTTTTTCATTATAAGATTATCTTAGGTTGTTACATTAAGCGCAAAATTACCGTTAAGTTCTTTCACTTTTTTATTTTTTTCACAAATATATTACAGTAGTAATTATAAAATATAATAATTATAATAGAATAAAGTAAGCTTACGATAGCTATTGTAGTAATATGAAGTAATTTCGTTACATAACATCAATACTAGAGAGTATTGCATAACTTGCAAATTCGGCGTTCTTGTTCTTTATGTGCGAATATGAACAAATGGGATGAATTAAGACTGAACAAATTGAATTGTATAGTAGAACGACAGATGACGAATGCATATTACTGCAGTAATTTTTGCGTTTAATAAGTTGAAATCCGCTAAACAAACAAACCAATGGCATAGACAAACACAGACACAGTATTATCATAACATGTTTTCGTAAGAAAATCGTAAAAACTCTGCAAAAAATAATGATATTATGAAGGAATTAGCGAATTTTTATGGCATTAGAAAGAGAGATAACGTTAAGTTTTCTTCATGTCATAAATAAATTCAAATAACTCCTCTTTGTAGATATATTACAACTTATTCATCAAGAGCACCTTATATAAGACATATTGTTGCGTCCATTACTAATTTATAACCTTTGCTAATATCGGCTCATAGTTAATCATATCAGTGATCAAATCTTGCAATATCTAATCATATCAGTGATCAAATCTTGCAAAGTAACGTCACATTTGTCACGCTTTTTTGAACGTTATTTTCAATATTAGATTACTTATTTCTTTTCGATAATCTTATTCCTTTACGGCGAACTCTTGAGTTATTATTTCCTTTGTTGCAAACTCTCGAATTATTAGTTTAGAAAATTCTTCCAGAAAAAGAAAAGAAGCGACCGTGTCGAAAAAGTTGTTAAGTTCGGATGTTGGTGATCCTCAAGAAGGAAACGCGCAACCGACGTCGAAACGGATGGAACGTCCTCTGTTGCATCTGCGATTGACATCCAAGCAATTGGCATGAGAAAGATGTATGTCAAATACACGATTACGACCTCAAAGAGATAACTTTCAACGAACGTAGACATATATGGCAAAACTGTCACTGCAATATACGTTCAGATCTGCCATCAATTGTGAATCACTGCAAACACGACGATTCCATCTGAATTCAGATTCCACGCTGCAAGAACTCGCAGTTTCCTGAGAAGGCCGGATGTATATGACAGGAGCATAAGCTACAACGTGGGAAATAAAGCCACATGACGTATAATGCCAAAGAAAGCCATATGATACAAGGCACATTTGAAGCATTCGTTAAGTGACGCATCCGTATAGCGCTCAATTAGTGCGGTACATAACCATGGGGCTGAAAAAAAAACAGTGCGCAGAAGCATTATGATGCTTGCTAAAGGGATCAGTAAACTGAGTCCGGAATAAACAATTTTCCGGATAACGTTGCTCATCATTCTGGAGTGCATTGTAAAGCTAAAAATCGCTTCTCATTGCATTTTAATGCGATATGCAAGTAACAGGTGAGCAACTATACCATTAACTGGTTCGAAAACATAAATTGGTAAGGCCATACAGAGAGGTAACAAGTACGGTAAGTATGGTAACAAGTACGGTAAGGAGGAATCTCGAATGACACCTCCAGATCAAGTAAAAGTCCTAATGATCAAATGTTCTATATACAAAAATTTCTCTCGTAGACGACACTGATTATAGAATGAAGATATTTACTTAAGATATAAATGTAGAAAGAAATTACAGCAGAAATTTATACGGAAAATAGCGAGTAAAATCTAAACAATTTAGAAAAGATTACCTGCAAAGGAAAAAAAAATTAAAAATATGAAAGGAAAATAATAATGAACGAAATAATCTCCTCATATTATCAATCAGTGTATTATTATCTCTAAGAGAAACAATTCTAGAGGAAATTATAAAGATAAAGTGATGCGTTCATTTATTTATTTAGCAAATATGGAATTATTTGAAAATGTACATGAAATATTTCAATATTTTATGTACTAGACAAGTTAATGCAATATACGTTTTAGCAGTACAAATCCTTGAGACCAACCGCTTTCATAAATTACCAACCAATAATAAAATCTGTTTGTTAAAGTATTCATAGAGTAACGATGCAACCAATTGAACAATATACAAGAGAGAAATTTTCTAAACTATAAAATTCATCCATAAAAAATTACAACTCAAACTTTAGTATTTTGAGGATTATGAATATCAAAGAGGAAGTATATACAGACTCAGGCATATAGACATACACAGACACAGACAGACATATGCAAACGACACATTTACACCACATACGCAAACGCTAACATATGCATATACGAAAAATACGCTCACATATAATTTCGAATTGAGCATTATAATGTGAGATGAGTAGCCAGCCTCGTTAAATGAGCAAAAATTTTTAGTGAACTACAATGATTATAGGCGCTTATTTTGATGCAATAAATAGATAATTTAAAAAAAAATGAATGATTTAAAAATTGATGAATTTCTAAATTTATTTTGCAATGATTTCTTTAAAAAAAAAAAAAAATTCATTAAAATTTTCAAAATTAAAGACAAAATATTAGAATGGAATATTTATCAAATTACAATTGTAAGAAAATAAAACGACAAATATTTTTATTTTCAAATCATTTTTTTATTTTTTTTACGAATCATTGAAAATTATAAAATAAATGATTGATTGATTTTTATTTTGAAAAATTCATTTTTGAAAATATTCGAAAAATTGCTTGAAAAATTTTTTTTGAAGAAATAAGATTTATCTTATATTAAAGGAATAGTTACCCATTATTAAAGAAATAAGATGTAATGAATGAATTTAGGCATTCATTGATAAAATTATTATCTTATTAGGCAATTGTCTTTAATTGTTAATATGATACTATACGTCATTTTATTTTATTTTTATTTATTTATTTATTTATTTATTTATTTATTTTTTATTTTTATTATTTTTTTGGAGGAGAATGAATAGCTATTGAAGTTGATTGAGCTCATAATAAACTTGTGCAAAATGAATCTCGACACATTCTTACAAAAATATAGATTTTATTTCTTTTTTTTTTTTTCTAAGCTTTTTTTTGTTGATAAAAAAGTTCATTCTTTCTTTTTTTTTTTTTCAAAGATACAGCTTTTTTCTCGATCAAGTTTTATTTCAAATTCTGCTCATTTTCGCTAATCGTAATTTTAAATCAATTAAGTCGAAATAGTTATGGTATGCATTAAGCGTATTTTCTAGCCGACAGTTTATTGCCAGGTATATATGATTAACGACTGCTTTTTTTCCGCGTAAAAAAATGCCGCCTACAATTGACCCTCGGATCATCCCCATAATCTTGCAACCTTCTATGAGTTCTCCAAATCCCTCCACGAATAGTTACCTTATTGGCAGTGAAAAAACCAACTAGCGAGGTAAAATCTTAATGAAATTTATAGCAATACTCACATCACACCTATATTCACATATCAGTACTCAGATTCTTAAACCCAAAATGTTTAGCACCCCTTCGCTATATCAAAGAACACTTCAGTACCACGTCAATGTCATTTTCAATAAAAGAGTACAATATTACTCGACTGGCATAAACTCCCAACATGTGGAGCGTCCGTTCGCTAAAACCTCGTCATTTTCCAATATGATTGCTTCGCCGCCATCAATTCTCCTATCAAAAATGTCAAAATTGCAGCAGGAAAATCTGCGAGAAACGGAGGAAAATGCAAATTTTTCGCATCGAATTCTCTTCAATTTCTCCTCGGAGCTCAACGAAAATGATCTCTTTTAAATCTGAAAGTATTCTCTCGTATATTCACATATTGCATATTTGTCTGCGTCACACGGACGTTGCATTGCATCGGAAAACTTTGCAATAAAAAAACAAAACTTTTACAACGTCAACGTAAAACTATTACTTGACACACACACACAAAAAAAATTTCAATAAAATGCCATATGGAATCAACATAATTCATGACTGCAATAAAAACTCACAAAAAAATTCAAAACATACAGCTATATTCATTTTGCATTCACAATAAACTACACAAGCGCATACTTAATTGCAATTGCATATGAAATATATCAAGGTGAATGTACCATAGCATACCACACATAATGTAACACAACCTGATACAGGTGCACCAATCTAGCTAAGAATTTTCTGCTTATCAACATAATCTCTCCTTCACCATTCCAAATTGATCACCTCGAAAAATAAACGTCCTCCCCAACTGCAGGAAATATCGCCGCACTTGAAAAACTAACAAATTCAAATCGTAATAAAGAAAATTGTGTGCGCATATAGAATGTACATAAACAATCAATGCAAAAACGGTACCGCCGGAAATTAATGCCTAAAAAGTTTGAAGAACTGTAACCCGTCGTACTTCACATCAATAATTCAAAAACCTCATTGTTCGTAAGAAGGTAAATAGCGACCAACCGATAGCTTCACCAGTAGAACCCGGTCTAATTAACATTCTTTCAAATAATATAAGCAACAAATAAGTGAAATACAATCCTTCTGAAAGCTCTATTTGGATCCTATGTTTTCCAGGTTTTTCAAAGAAATTATCGCTCCATTTTATTAACGGAACATATCTCCTAGAAATTCTCTTCAAACCAACAATAGTGAACAACAAAACGGAAATAACTGTTGAGAATTCATAACAGTCAAACATCACACACAATTGCAAATAAAAATACACAAATCAAGCATAGAAATCAAGGCGAATTAACAACAGATAACTATTATTGCAGAAAACTCTTCGAGATAAAACCCGCTACACAATTATATCTGTGATTCGCGTTGATTTCTCCCATATCGTAATCTAATACAACCATTTCTTAGGAACACTTCAAAAAACACACATACAGACAGAAATAAAATTAAGAATTTTTTTAAGGAGGAAAGCTTAATTTGCATAATAGTATATTTGCTGAATAATGTTTGTGGCACCGAAATACAACAGGAATAAAGAGATAAGATTTGCCGACCATATATTTACAGACTTGTTGAAATGAATGAACGCCGTCAACAACGAAGGTGCACATTTGAAATTTCCATCGAAATATGCGAACAAGCACAAGCAATATGCTTCAACTCGCAATAAAACCCAATGGAAAACAATAATGGCCATCACAAACGTGAGCACACCACACACAACGCACAGCATCGTGTGCACAACACATCGACAATGAGGCCAACACAACGACGTTCTAAGAGAGGTCTCACAGGTATACACGATTACAAATAACATCCCTCATAGTACAACTCACTTCTGCGGACTGGTCGTGTAAAGCTACAAATTTCTAAATAAACAGCAACAAAGGCGCCAAATGCACAAACAAATGTAAACAAAGAAAGAGGAAAGGGGATAGGTGGAGGTGGATGGGCATGGAAACGTCAACGGCACGTGCCCAAAGCTGAACACAAGCCGACAAATGTTTCCAGACAGCATAATGTCTTACAGCGAACCTGGTCCCAATCAACAACTGTGGATATGATCACCGACTCCAGACTTCTATCGAATGTCAATTCAATATACGGAAAGCGATATCAAATACCAACCTCAATTCCTTCCCTGATCTAGAAAGTGTTCAAGTGACCCTGAAATACGTTCTCGGGAAGATCAAAAGCTAAACAACCAACCTCAGCAACCACAATCTACTTTATTCAACCCTCTTGTTGAATACTGCCCTACCATAATGTCCAATCAATAACACAAAACCCCAACCCTGGAAACAATCAAATCCACAGTTGAAAACAGTTGGTTAGCGGGAATAATTTTACACACTGTGAGCAAACAGGAGAAGCGTAGAGTGTATAATGGAAGATTTGAAACAAAGCGGGAGGAGGGTGCAAGATATACGAGGTGCATGAAATCAATTGCTTGTCCCATACAAATATAATTTACGACTGTTGCTGTCGCTTCGCTAGAATAGAATCCACGACGGTCCTTGCCGCATGAAAGTTCACCCCCTGCGGGCAAGCCTTCATTACCGCGCTACCAAGTTCGCGCATCACTTGTTCGGCATCAAGCTGCTCTCGTCCATCTTCTTTCCTATCCTCTTCGGCAAGTATTTCTGCAACGCTCACACACTCTTCCCGCTCTATATGCACAATAACATACTCTTCCTTTAGCATTTTCGAATTATTTACAGTAATATTCGTTTTTATGCGCATTTCGGGTATCATTCTAAGACCATATTACGGTAATCCATATGCACCTATACATTTGTGTCTGATAAATCCAGTTCAGAAATTAATAAAATCAAAGGCAGTGAAAAAGGCTCAAAAGGAAACCAATAAAAAAACCACATAAAAACCAGAAAAACCGTGTGCATCAACACAAAAACGAGGAAAGGAAAATAGACCATATGATATCATTCTAAAACCTAACTTCATCTCTAATGACCATGACTTCCACTCTGCTGGTGCGAAATCATTGGAAAACTACGACTAAGAAACCCGTTTTTTTTAACGCGCCAATGAGTGAGCGATCTGCATGATCAACATCCAACTTAAACTTCATCTTTACATACGTGAACAACTCCTCAGCGGGCGGATAAGTCACTGAAATGAGTAAGTACCTCTCACAAACCAGCAATTATTTGTTATCAATTCAGTAGATGAATCCAGGCTGACCTGTGACTCGATCAGTGATCTTGGCTCTCCATTCCTCTTCCCTTCTCACAGCCTCAGGATCAACCTTAGGTGCCGCATCGAAACAAACCAGAATAACGGTCATGTTATCGCGCGAACCCTTCGAGAGGCATGCATCCAGTATCTAAACTCAAATTCTCATCAAATTAGTGTTCATCACTTACGAAAAATTACATCCGAAACATCAACTACCTATCGGATGCGTCACCAAGTTTTACGACAAACTTCAGTAATCGGCAGTAAAGGATTCAAATGAGGTTTGGAACAAATATTTCAAAAGTTCATCTAGGTAATTAAGTTTTGCAAATTGACAACGCCTTCTGTAGGCATTAATAAAACCAATATCACTACTGAGTCAACTGTGCGTCCACTGTTTCAGCCTTTAACCTAGTCTTCCCCACATCAGCCATCATTCATCAAATAAAAGACAAAAACTACATATTAAAACAACAGCGTACGCACAATGGCTTATTTCTAAACTAAGTGGCAAACTCGAATCATCACTCCACTCCGCCACTAGCAATATATTATCAACAAAAATCGAAAACCTTAGCAAGCATATAAATACGCATAATTCTATGCATCTCAACAGAGGTTTCAACCGAAGGTCTAAGAATATTATAAAACTTTCCTCATCACACCTTTATGTGCCATATTTTAAATAACTCACTTCTAATCCACCAAAGAATGCAATCAAGAACATGTGGTTGCCTCACCTGGTTGGCCACATTGGAGAGATCGTCGGTAACACGCAGACGCGATTGCACAAAGTCGCATAGCTCTGCATTGTCCATCACATCGTAGATACCATCACAAGCGAGCAATAAAAACTCGTCCACTTCCTGAACATCCACTATATATCATCCTCCGAGGAAATTTAAATAATCTGCTGGCTAATTTTCACTGTAATATGTATGAAACAATCCAAGTAGGACTTGCTGAAGGGTGCATTCGTACCAAATTTATTCCCTTTTCGTTCAACATTTATTTACTAATTTATTCAATTCCCCATACCTGGAAAGCATGTACACAATATCGTGTGAACATTGCACTATCTACGGATGAATGAATATCATTTAAATTTGCTTTTCTAAGAGAGATGAGATTGGCGGGGAAATCCTTCAAAAAAAAGCTAGCAGTTACCATCACCCCATTTAAAAAAAACCCAAAGCAAACCAATATAAAAATATACATCGATTACTGCATTAACTATGGTGAACTGGTGACAGTTACGCGTTCTTGTTGCGAAAAAACAGTTCTCGTACCTTAGCGAATCCAGCCGCTTACAATTAACATTCAAAACATTTAACATTCAACCAAAAATTGCAGCCAAAAACGCGAGTCATGATTGCATAAAGCGGTATCAACCAATTTAATACCGTCCCAATAAAAATTGAATCAACCCAATCTGGCATTTTTCTAAAATGGCTAGCACTTTGACTGTATTACTACGAGAAGTTTAAGTGCCAAAACCGCGATGCCATCGCATTCTTCACTCTCCATATTGTAAAACGTTTTGTGAAGAAATTTTTGAAAATGGACAACACAATGGTTACTAATAAAAAATTTTAACGCAAAAATAAAATTGCCAATTTCGTAAAAATTAACTTAAAATCGATGAACAAATTGCATTTTTATTTCCTATCCTAACGCATAACAAAGTCCCAAACAGTTATATAACTCGACATATTCCATTTTTGATGAAAACGAAAAAAATCTGAATTAACTTTCTACAATATAAACAAGGAGGTACACCTTACCTTCTTACTCGCTTCCCACCTCCTCACGCAACTTCATAAGCAATAGGCAAATGAAATGCCCATCGTACTTTAAATACAGCTTAAAATTTTCTCTAAAAGATTCGTTCTTTCTGCAGGTTGATAGGTATGAAACAATCGTAATGTTTTCGCCTTCAAGGATCCAACTAATTTTTTCACCGCTGGTGAATCAACATATATTCCGGGCTGGCGCAGCATCCAACGGTATACACTATACCCACTTGAATAAACTTCTTTCTTTAAGTGAGGCTGGACCACACGCTCTCGCTGAGAGCACCTCACAGATGGACAAACAAATGAACACACAAACGCAAAGCAAGCTTCTAAATGTGTATAAAAAGCAACCGGATTTCTTGGGATCGTGTAGACGTCAGGTTCCGGAGAAACGAGCTGTTGTGTGACGTTCAAGCCCGGCACCGCCTTATATTCGAAATCGCCAAGCGCTCGCGAAACAGCTAAGCTACCGTTAACACGTTGGATCATCACTGATCCGCCTGCATTGACGATTCGATCGCGTTCCTTGGGAACGAATGGCTTGTGATCTTCCGTACCAAATGCCACCTGATCGCGGCGCGATAGAACTGCACGCGAATCACCTTTAAAACATTTTTTCAAACGTGAATGGTCGAATTTTCTTTATTCTTCTGCAGACGAGATATCTCTCCGCTTATACCTCCTACAGCAACAAGCAAACGGCTTAGACAATCAGTTCAACTAACACAAAAACCATGTTGAAAAATACAGAGAGGTAATCAACGGAGCCAGAAACGCGTCCTTCCTTATAGTCTAGTCAAAATGACCAGCAAAACGCAGCAATAAGCCTTTCAAAACTTCCTGCCACTTAGACTTTAAATAGGATTATTTTCTACAGGCTAATCATCCCCTTTTGCCATGTCACATGCCGAACTGATATTACTTATAAAATAAACTCGAAAAGCTCCTCGAAACTTCACAACTTGTCACTCAGTATGCTTTGAAACGCTAACAGTAATGCTAAGAACAGAACAACTATGAGTAAATAAAACAGTGCTCATGGACAATTAACGAAAGAAAAACCTTCCATCATAAGTGAAAGCTAACAATAATTAGAAAAACTGATTGGAAAAATCGCTGTCAGGTAACCTAAGGTAATCAATCAGTACATCAAGTGTTTAAAGACTCAAAAATTTGAACCGCTTTAGCTCAAGAAAACCTTAAAAACCCTCAATTTTAATTAAAGACTTAACTACAAAATGACCTAATCTTTTTTCACTCCAATTCTGTTCACATACTTGGCTTACGAAAATGTAATCCTCGCAAAATCCTACGATTCTGTGAAGGAACAAAGGAAGAGCCTTCATCTCCACGTCCAAATCTATCACTAACGAACGGCAGCGTGGAAATTGAACTTCTAATCTCTGACAAACCTTTACGCCTTAATTAGTCTATCTGTATGCTCTGCTCACTACGAGTCGATAGACGACCATAAAACTATAGAGGAAGGCCTGCCAAATGAGTACTGCAATGGGGCATTCATCAATCGGTTTAGAGACGAATAAACGAATTTAAACAACAATCGAACAACACAACTCAAACTCTAACCAAGATTAGCAAGGAAGATGTGTGTGGGAGTGACGATGGCACAAATCGCCGTGGTGCCACTCCGTTCGTTATCTTCACCTTGCTCATTCCTTTCTAACATCTTTGCATCCAAATTCAAGAAGCCAGACTTGATACCCTCGGCTAACAACTTTCTCGTCTCCTCATCCATGATGCCCGGCTTTTCTGACATCTTTTGCACAACCTAAACTCTCCACATACGCACACGTTCTTTGCTAACAAATGCGAAAACAATCACCCATAAAATATACCACCGGAAGCGATCAACCCACGGTATGGGCAATTGTTAGGTACATGTCTGTCGAAGATAGCGGGTATCAAACGAGCGCAGAATACGATACAACCGGAACGACCACACACTAACGACGGAAGATGGGGCCGGTTATTCATGAAAGCGCCATACTGAGAATGTCTTTGATGCGGATCTAGGAGCATATGCGCCACACGGTGACTGCCTTTGATGCCAATAAAGGAAGACCTTCGTATTCGGTTTCACCTCTATATTGTACAGGAATTTATCGACACAAAATGAATTCTGAAACTACTCGTGATCACTTCAAATACGACATTCACAAGTTACAACAAGGGACAAAGAATACACCTCGGCCATACATAAAAACCGAAAGCCTCCTCCACTCTCAGTTTCGAGAATGCTCCGCTGAGTTTCGGAAATTCGAGCACAGATTCGGAAGGAAATAAGGAGCATTAAGAGGACATAGATGTGTTGCGAACAGCCGCCTAAAATCCACGCAGAATAATGAGAAGAAAGTCATATTTTCCAAGACAGCAATGTGCTGCACCGACTGTATTTGTTATAAAGGATTTAATTAACTGAGCATGCTATACTCCGATTATCGCAGACTGCGTGAACCTTATATAGTACCATAACTACCCTAGATGCGACTGCATAATCAAACGCCCTGCGAAGTTCCACGCAATTCAGGCCTTAACAGCCGATGCAAATTTCTCGCATCCTGCGACCATCACCCTCACAAGAATCGTGCAGCTGTTTGCGCCCCGTTTGAAATATTAGCGCATATGCAGCTTTCAATGGTCCTACTCGGTTAGCGCGAAGTACCGTTGATCCCTGCGATAGCAACAAGCGAAAGCCATTTATCCTTATTTCAAATATGGAAGGCATTACCTACGCGGACCCATCAACTGCATCTAAGGCACGCTGTTCTCTTTCGCTGATTTCACTATTAAAATCAATGGTCAACATTGCTTGCCATTCCCACAAAAACGACTGAGCCAGATCGCTCGCAGGAAAAAATTTCACTTCTCTTTAATCGCCTTAACAGATTTTCGCTTCGTCCTTTTTATCTCGTAAAGTTCAAATCGTACATTCGGCAGCCACCAAATGCCATTCCTAGGAAATTTTAATTCAAATATTCCAAAAATCTAAAATCTACCTATTGATAGAGAAAATTCGTCCTCATAAAAGCATAGAGAAAGCCCTTATATAATGTTGACAGCGGGGCAAAAACTAACGATTTCTCCACTTTCACCTTAAGCATGAAACCATGTTCTAAAATAACCAAATATCCTTCTGCTTCTCCCCTAAAATCTTTAGCTGACAAGTTATGAATATCTAAGTTCCTTCGTAACTCTATGGTTGGCTTCCCATCTACGTAAAATAAATATGCCCAAGAAAATGAGAAAGCAGACATTGGCCCAAACTTAGGCCCAATTTGAAGGTGACGGGCTTGTGTTTATGCATTAATCAAGGCGCGCACATATGAGCGCATTTTCGTCCAATGACGAACCAAGCAAATGAAGTGCATCATGCCAACAACCGTCGGGAGCTTTTCAAGTTCCTGCAAGAATGGCGCTGCAAACATTGCCGCACTTAAGCTTACTAGAAGATAATCAAGGTGATAGGCACATTTGTATATCTATACCCACCGCGTGCAGAAATGAAACATCGAAAAGCGCTTACGCTTTGGTATACGCCATCGAGGGATTATTACAGGACGATCCCATCCCTCTCTCCGTTGACTCTTATACTCCATTCCGCATCATGGGCTTAGAAAAACCGTAACAACGCAAACACTCGTTTATCAATACTGACAACTAGAAAAACCCTCCATGCAAAAAACACACCGCACCTTTTTCGAAGTTCCCGTCCTTCCACAACCTCTCTAACAAATCGGACCCTTCTTGGCAACCTCTGACAAGCTTAAACCTACATCGACACATTCGCGGTCTGTGCATTTTGAGTCATATTGAAATAATCAATGTACTTCACTAGAGGCGATCGTATATCATTGAAATACCCGTAGACAAATGAAGCAAGCTTTTATATCAGATCACATCTATCACACTGCTGGATGTTGTATGAACAAAGCGACACCACTATGCAAATTACCTGCTCGAATGCTACAACCTCGTTAACTAACCGTATGTCAAAATCAGGAAGAAGCATAGTGCAAACCTTGCGGAACTGTGCAGTCGCTAATAAAGTCTTCAAAATATTCTCTGCCGAATGTTGTGCAGCCTTAGTGCCAGCATGACCATCAAACACGGCGAAGAACGACCAATCGCTAAATGGTGGCTCATCGGACATTGGAATCTTCACGACGTGTGCGTCTTCCATATCGATCCGCCATCCTTGCATTGAAGCAACCGCATATCGAGCGCCCTTTAACTTTCCCTCATAAATCACCTGTCCCTTCCAAAATATGAATAAAAACCTTCGGATGTTTAATTTTCTTCGTGCTTATGCGCATCGTTCAAATTTGCTTCCATCATATGTAATCACAGGTAAACATACTGCATTTACCCGGCTTTAATGTGCTCCTTGAAGGCGAATTTACATATGACTCTTGTCCGATACATGACGTTCGGGGTCGGGTTCGGCCTTCCATAAAGTAATACGTGAAGGTAGCTGAATAACGAGCAGTAGAAACGGAACACAGCCAGACAATTGAAGCTCAATTAGTGAATATGCTGGGCGAGTGGGGGTGGCTCAAAGGCAACGCTGTCAACTTACTTAATGAGGGGTGGATGAGAAGGGGTGGAATATGCAAATGGCCGCTTTAGCTCTGAAACCAAACAACGTGAGTCGAACAATTCTCTCACCATGCTCGTAGGTGAAACGGAGGAGGTGAGGCTGAGGACCACAACTAAGCTGTGGATATTCAGCTGGAGCGAATATTTCCTCCACCTTACCTCCTTTCCATCCTCTTCAGACGATGAGAAAATATGACGGGGAAGGGGCGTGGGGAAGGAGTAGATTTTCTACTGCCCAGCTCCCATGCTAATTCCACCACATTATTCGCAAATTTCGGCGACTTTTACAAATTTCACAATAAAATCAGTGTTTTCTATAAATGCCCCACTAACCACCCGAGAAAAAAAAAACTAAAAGCAGTGCAGACAGCCGAAAAAAAGACCTGCTCGCTGTCCATTATTCTCAAGCAATGAATAACGTCTCCAACTCTAACTACGGGGTCTTAATAAGAAATTCTATGATTGCCACACTCATAGGAATGCAAGCACTCCGATCCTCAACAGGTATGCCTATATTCATAAAGGACTGTCACAAAAGGAAATAAATAACAATCGCAAAAAAAAGATAAAAGTGGTTGCTGATATAGATGTTGAAAAGATGGAGGTATTCAGAGAGCTGAGAATGAAGAGAGTAACGAAAACTTGAACGCTCAAATATTTGCACAAAAATTCACCTGAATTTGAATGATGTGAGGTCCGCCCATCTCTGACCACAATAATGACCACTACACCTTTTGCTTATTGCATCACTGACCACTCAAATTCTTCCACCAATTAAAAATTTCAACTAAAAGAACTCTCACAAATGGAATAAACAAAACCGTGGAAGCGCTAGTACTAGCAATTGCCAGTGTTATTTCTCTAACGACCTCTATGACGCCCGATGACGTCATCACTCATAGACTAGTTTTGTGGCCGTTTTCATCAGCAGAAACGCAGCATTGCTTTCATAGTGACTGAAAGGGAAGATTGTAATGGTGAAAGCTTGCAAACAATCAATAATGCAAAGAAATGGCTGACCATCTGGCTGATCAAAAGATCAAAAAAATTTCTGATTATAAAAGAAAAGAGAGATATAATTGATCAAAGACTATGAGCCGAACAACAATCATAGAGTCATTCACATGGAACATCACAGATAAATCCTTTCAGATTAAAGGATATAACCTACAAAATGTCCGCCACTCACAACCAATTACTCTCAATATTTTTAATCGCCACTTTGCTTTACAACATTACAGCAAAATATTGCTTCCTACACACAATTATATTAAAATGCAATATATACTCCCGTTGACCTCATACAAAATACGAATCAATGACCTTTCCTCTAAAAATCGAGAGGTAATCAACTCAAATAAAATTTCCTTTCCTTTCCCACATACCATTATTTATACTATTTGATAGTTCAACATATTATAAAAAGGCTAATTTCCTCATCGAGTGAATTCAGACTCCGCGCTTTCCTCTCTTATTTTCATCACGCAATGCATCCATAAAGCAAACATTCATTTGCATAATCAACATCTTTGTTGATGAACTCGTACTCCATTCCCCTCCAAAGTTTGCAGTTCCTAGTCTAATTGAGAGTTATTACTATATTACACCCACCACACTGCAAATTGCATCTCATATTACTTTGCATTTATCTCATTTCTATCCATAAATACTTATATTCCTTTATAAGTTAGAAATTATGAACAAATGCAAAGATAATGAAAAATAACCACTGCTGCATGCTAGATATAAAAGTCGACGATGTACGACTTACGACCCCTCTCTCCCTTTTCTTCTTCAACCAAGGGTTTGTTAGGATGCCCATCGATACTCGAAAATAGGGAAGCATTGCAAACTTTGCAACATAGCATAAAAAATCTCGATGGATCACCGAACAAAAACATTCATAAATATTCTCTAACTGCGCTTAAAAAGTACCCGATTCCTTCGACGACAGAGTCCCTATGAGACCAACGAAGCGTGGAGGTTTCCATTCCAATAAGTACAACATTACTTATAAACATACTTCTTTGCAAGAATCAATTTCAGCAGCTAAAGCATAAAAGTCACAATCACTATTTTGCATATCTTTTAATATCTCAATGAACATCGAAAACGATCCAACAAATCAAATTTCGAGGACAATTCAAGATGAAGAGCAAGACTTACATGTGCGACACCCTGGCTGTTCTCCTTGTCGGTCTTAGGCTTGTCGAGGAAAGCACCCATACCTGCATTCACCTCAATCACACCGTTCTTAATCACCTTCCGCTGACCAAGAGAACAGATTTGCAGAACGAATAATTGAACGTTTGTTAAAGCACTCTCGTCAAATCATCGAACGTATACCATCGTGAAACCTCTACTCGAAACACTCTCTGCAATTCCTTCTTTTTCCCCGCCAAATGGTCATCGAAGATTGCCTAATAGCATAATAACCACTCCTAATTGTGGTCGTATATGAAAATCAAAGGTAGATTCTCCAACGCATTTATATGCCTATGGATGCAGCATCCTATATCCCCTTTCCAGGAAAGACTTTATTAAGTATCCCTCATATGTGGAGGCAAAACCTGGTAACTCTTCTGCATCAGAAGGAAGTTGCTCATGTTCCAGAGGCCGTGATTTTAAGCAGTATTGGCAATCAACTCTCGTATAAAAAAAAGCATATTTCTCAGAGAGTCGTGGCAACCAATGGCCAATGCAAAATATTCTATTCCTAGGACCAGGCGCACGGAATGAGCTATCAGGACCTTAAAAAGGACGTCTTGACGAAGCACGAGGCCGCTAAAATCTGCCACCAGCATCTGCATGACTGTCCTCGACCACTGGAATTATCAACCAGCAAGCGCCTGATGAAGTTCGGACGTCAAAAACAACAACTTCAGCAGCAAAAAGTGGTCACAGGCACCAGCGTTACATCCACTCTTAGTATGTTTTCGTTTCTAATATCATCAGTTGCGTAGCAGCATACCAACGGCTTTCAATCAGAAGCCCGCATACTAGCGGAAACAAATGCTCCCGAAGATCATCGATTAGGTGAAATGCCTTCAGCAAAATTTTTCGGCCTAATTCGTTTGCTCAATTTCAATAAACCAATACTATAAGTGGAAATATTCAAAAACTTCAAAGCATATAATTTATACTAGAATAAAATCTTATCCGCCCCTATATCCATATAAAATTTCTCAAAACCTTAGTGGTCAATATTTAAATCTATGGATAATTTTCCCGTTTATCGATATTTCATACAATTGAACACCTTATAAACTAAAAATAACAAATTTGTTACAAGCTAGCGAATATAACTTCATCTAAGAAGCATCGAAAATTTGCATTACGCAAATTAACTGCTTTTTTTTTCTTATAGCGTAGACTGCCACTTCCCAATTCCATGAAACTCCTGCTTCTAATCTCGAACACTGCTCACCAACAAATATTTGCGGCTCACAGCAACAACCGTTCAATACAGCTAAGTTTCGCAATTAAATATTTCCAGGTTTTGTATGTATATAAGGCCCCATTCTTTTCCAATTCTTATAACGTCGTCCGGTCCTAACTTCCGGTCAGTTCACACATAGTACATTCTTCTGTAAGAAGTGGTACTCGCCATGAGCATTACTGCTGTAAATCGAAACGGTCAAAACCTTGAAAACTATCAATAATATTGAACAATTTCCAGCTTTCTTCGTTTGTTTCAATTTCAAGTATAAGTGAGTACAATATGCTTTGCAATAAAACCCCACCTGATTCAAAAATTTAGTGCAATAATGAAAAAAATTCATCTGTACGAGGAACATTTGAAAGGATTGACGCGTAGTAGTATTTCCGATACAATCATGAGCTCCTTAAATATGACTACTTAGGGCAAAACGCTCCACAGTACTTTTGCTGATTTTTAAAAAAAATCATTCATTACTTCACAATATATGAAGAGCTAAAAATTTTCAATATTCGCATTTAGTGGCCGCAAATTAAAAGAATAAGGTGGCTCATCTATTTCACAATTTTAGCGCATTATGACGCCAATGCGCAATGCAAATTTATTTTCGATGCTCTCTAATACACCTCTATTACCTCTATGAAACTCGCGTTGTGAAATTACCTTGTCGAATACCTTTATTGCCGAACAGGTGAGCATCACTTCATCACATCTACATTTGACTTAAAAATGCTAAATAAAATGTCGAAATTTTTTTTTTTTTTTGGAAAATCACGTAAAATAATAAAATCAAACTCATAAAATCATCGATAAATGCAAAATTTTAAGCAAAATTAATCGTCTGGGAAATCTATACAAATTGAACACAAATTTTACTCAATCAAAATGGTTATATATTCACCTATAATCCCAAAGAGAGCGATTGAAAAATATAGATTATTTAAATCTGCCAAATCCATCATTTCAACTTATAATATCGGATTTCATAGGCATTAAAAAAGACGCTGAAGATTTCGAGTCGTTTTGTTCAGCATGCAAATTCCACCAGAAATGTTGGATGTCTTTTTTTATCTCAATTTACGAATAAAAACTCTCAACAGATGAAATCCTATAATTCCGCCGATCGAACAGTCAAAGTTGTCACGAAGTTCCCTTCCAATCAGGGTAACTTCATGACGGTAACCCCGCCGATGTTACTCAAAATCTTTATCCCTATTACATATCCCTCCTACTCCATCCCCTACCCCATGGGCAAGGAATAATCCCAAACTTCCTTCTGTCATAGTGTAGCCGGAAAAGAATAGTATCACAACAAAATTCTTGGAGGGCTACCTCAGGTAATTGTCGGTGAGCACGTATACGATTAAAGCAATAAGATGATATGATTGAACGTAAGCTTTACAGATGCAACAACATTTGTGACTGTAATGAAGAAAGATGAGCAGTGTGTGGGTAGCACCACTACCCCAACAATGTCGGGGGAGGAAGGAGGGGGAAGGGGAGAGAGAGGAGGGAAGGAGAAGGGAGGGAGGGGGGAAGTGGGGGGGGAAGGAGATAGAAGGAATATAGAAGTGAAAAGATATATGGAAGCAAAAATGTATCACAATTATTTATGCAATAATTATATACGCATTCCCGAAAATTGTATAAATATTGTCATTTGAATTTTTTATTTCTCATCGTCTAAACTTTATTGCTGCACTAAATATGCTATTCTATTGATATGTTTAACATCTCGTTTACTTCACCAATTAAAAAAAAAATCCAAAAAAAACAAGACCGAGATTCCTCAACTCGAGCCTGAGCTATAATTCACTTAAGCTATAATTCACCTATACAACGCATACATCACCTATGAAACTACAACTCACAATTACCTAAAAATTACTGCGAAATTCAAGCACATAGAAATGTGATTAAAAAGTTATACAATATGACCAGAAAACAAAATTCCACAGAAAACGAGACCTCTTCCCCAAACATGCAATAAAGCCCGAGCAACTAGAGTGCGTCAACAAATTGGCAAACCGCCAATACCCGATCGTATCCCATCGATCAGAATTCGAAAAACTCGATTAAAGAATCGTAACTGTTTGTTGCAGCAGTTTAATATGAGCTCTGCATCCCTTGATGAACGTCTGTCTTTTAGCTGCCCCCCCCCCTCCCTCCCCCCTCCTGTAGCCCTCTCCTCGTGTCTTTCAGGTGTATGATCGTTGTGAAGGTATTGAAGGTTTCGATGATTTCGTTGAAATATTTTAATTTTGCCGTACTCAACGCAATATTCAACACATATTTTCTCGTTTTAATGCCCGACATATCACAATTGGAACTTAACAGCTATCGAAATTCTAATTAATCTATAGATATCCGGAAATATGCCGATTACTATTCCACTCTGAAATTTCCAGGATAAATCCTGGAAAATTCCGGATTCCAGACTTAAGCGAAATTCAAATTTTATCAGTAGCCACCTGATAATGCATTGTATGTATACTCAAACAAGGTATCAAATTTCATATCCTTTTTATCCAGAGAACGAAAGGGACCGGTAAATTTTCTTGGCGGAAATGACCGTCCAACGAATTATACGGAAACAGTAGGGGGAAGTCATTCAGTAGCAAGGTGACACCAATCGTGGATTGTAAGATAAACATGACCTTGTGATTTTAATTGTAATAATGACATTGTCGCGAAACATCAACTAAATTGTAAAAATCATTGAATACAAAAAACCTATCAAAAAAAAAAACAAATTGCGCCTAATGCGCCTATCGGAGTAGCATAATGCGCCTATCGGAGCAGCAATGCGCCTATCGGAGCAGCATAATGCGCCTCATAAATGAGGGAACCATTCGATATACGGAAATGTTAAATATCTCCTCAGGATATTTTTCTGTGAAAGAAAGAAGGTAATGAGGGAAGGAGGGGGATGCGAAGAGGGAACAAGGACTGGAGAGGTGGTACTACGGCTTAATCTACCTGATACCGAGAGCTACTAAATGTTATGGGGCAGAAAGTTTTCCTCTCTACTATGACTCATAGAAGAAGTGAATTATCTGCATTCCCCGTCTTCAAGAACCTCAGTTCAAGTCGAATCTTCCCTACTTCCCCCCCCCCCTCCCATCTAAAACAGTAATGTTCTGCAGAGCCCCCCCCCCCCCCATTGCTTTCGTTTGAACATGAAAAAAAACAAAGGGAGGTGTCAAAAAAGTGTGCCTTCACCTTTATCTCTGCTTTTCATACCATCAACAGTACAATATCCGATCATAACGATTTTGACTTATTGATTGATTTACCTTTGATAACAAGTAAGCCTTCAATTCGTTTCGTTTAAACGTTTGTAACGATAAGGGAAGATGTGATAGTGGCCTCAACTTGGCCATGCTTGGGAAAGAAACATAATTGGGCTGGGCGCATGGCTTCTGCTCGAACTGACTTATCGATGGGAAAGCGTGGCAAGAGCAGCACAAGCAGCGAGCCAAGTGATTGATGATGGGCCATACGCTTGACGATTTGATCCCACATTTCGAACTCGTTAGGACAATCTTTATGATATGCAAGATAAATAAAATAATATGCATGGAGAAATTTTTCTAAAGCAACATAAACGTTGAAGAGAAATGAACTGAATTCAAAGGTCGTATATTTAGTGAGACTATAAAGTTGATAAGCCAACCTGAGCAAGTTTATTTAGATCCTAGAAATATTTGTTGAGAATAGTGGTAATTTGCGCTGTGCTCTACAAACATCGTCAAGTTTACTAATGGAATAAGAGCTACTAATTCAAGATGGGAGGCAATTCCATTGAAAACAAAACCTTTTGCAGCGATTCTCGATCATCGTTGAGTAGCTTTTAAATATTTCTTTACTGGGTTAAGTGGTTGATAAGAGTAAAGTGTGAATTTACTATTCATCTATCCATCACTCAATATCGTAAAGAAATCATTGACTTGGAGGTTTTGTATCTAATGGCGGCATTCTATTTATTCAAAGAATTATATCATAATAACCTCAACGCTAATATCTGTGTATACTTCTTCGTTTTCTCTTTCCCCCTAATGCAGTCAACGAAGTTACAGACTTGAACAGTTCTGCGGATCGCCAAATGGCATAAATGATAAGGTCAACTAAAATGAGGCAAAGATAGGGTATTATTTTAATGGGAGGAAGGGAGGGGGGGGGGGCGGGGGCAACATCCTGAATTTTGAAACACAAATTCCGGATGTCCTCAACTTTCTAAACATTGCCATGTGAAATCTCTTGATTTACCACCTTAGGCGTTAAGTTGGAAACAACGCTGTTAGGCTCATTTACTCCAGCTTGCACTCCCCTTGTCGTTCATAATAAGCTACCTGCACTATGTCCATTAAATTCACCCTATTCCTTGCAATTTTTCGAAATATACTAGAATGTATTTGTGCATATATTTCATATCAACATTGATAATGCTTATATTATCCGATCATTATATGACTCTATGAAATCAACGATAAAAATGAAGAAATTTATCCACGACGATCATAACAATAACAGAAAAAAAAAGATCAATATCTTTCAATACAAAAAAAGACAAAAATAAAAGAAAAAACAATTACAATAAAGAAAAATTCCAAAAGAAAAAAAAACAATTGAACAATACAAATCAAAACAAACATTGAATACATAATAAATGTATAAAAAGATATACCGCTATTCAATGAATTCAAATGGTACCTCAATGTCATATATCAACTACGAATAATATCCCCTTAGTAGATGCTTCTTTCATTCCGCATTATGTGGGACGTTTCTTCTACACAATTTTCAAATGCTACTTTCGAATAGGCGGAGAAGAAAATAACCTTGGAATGTGAAATGTTTCATTTGGCCATTTCAAACGGAGAATTTGGCCATTTGGCCAAAATAAATCGGCCAAAAGCAATTTCATAGCATCTCTCTCAATGGCTTAGCCATTACTATAGATGAAATCAGCATCCATTATATGAGCATCTCAAATATAAGAGCACATTTTGGAATAGACTCCCATAAAGGGATCACTTCAACAACGACAATCTTCACAATTATTAATTAAAATCACTGATATCCCAGCAAGAGAGATGGAGATCAATTAGAGCGCCTATTATGACAGTCAACTAAAAAACTATATTAATGAGAGCGGCAGATCACGATTGCAAAATGCGCACAGCAGAATTGATACCCGTTTTCAATTTCCTGCCTCACTTCCCGCAAAGAAACCTGAAATACCTCGATGACGAAGAGTTCAAGGTAAAGATGTTGAGTTCGAATCAGCCATAGCGGGAAGTGGCAAACGAAATAAAGTATACTACAGTATTACTGCTAGTGACTCCCTCAAAATTAACAAACGACGTTGCCTTTCAGCGATAAATCCACTCGCCATCTGACTCAACTACGACAAATAGATCAATCGCTGTCTGAATCAAGCACGACGGGTTTCTGCCGTTTCTTCTTCGTTTTACCTTCATCCTAAAACAAATGAAATTTTGGCAACCCAACAAGCATGCATTGCGAATATAAATGAGCATAACTCTCCCTCCACGCTGGAGATGGGCAGTAAGCGGACGAACGATCTTCCTTGTAACAGACCGTTCGGGAAATTCAGCAAGTTGTGTCCGGGAAAAAATGCAAAAATTAAGGAAAATTTAGTTGGCTTAGAGTACACTCGGAATGACAGGAGGAAAACTGCACTCGAGAATTGCGGGGAAGTATGACGTGGGCAGAATTTACTCTAATTGGGCACAATTGATGCCCCCGACATTTGCGCCATTTGTATGCTTGCGCAACATGCGCATTACTATACCAACAATACGCGCTGCTATTGCAAAATAACAAGCGAATCGTGGATTCAACTAGAAGGCGGATCTTATTTAAATGCAATTCGAGAAAAACTCAAACAGCTCATTCACAGCTAATGAAGATAGCGCCACTTCTGCTTGAAAAATAAGGCGCAAGTGATACCTTCCATAGTAAAATATGGCGCAAGTGACATAAATTTCGATAAAGTAAGGCGCAAATGACGCAATTCCAAATAAAATAACGCGGAAGTGACAAAGCGTTATTAAAGTGAGGCGCAAATGACACAAATCTTAATAAGGCAAGGCGGAAGTGACGTAAACGCTGCTCGAACGGGAAGTGCGCAAATAGAGTCAATCTCATCTAGAACGATAGGCCAATCGTTCAACATGAGGCTCGAACAGCCTATGCGGATTTCGCCAAAAATAATGAGTGCAAACTAGGCGCCTTTTGAGAAATTCCACATAGAATGCGAAGAAATCATTCAAGTCATCACATGCGCTATCATTTCAAGTATAACTCACATATGGTGCGCAAAATTGTTCGAATGCAACGCTCGGCTGTGCCGAATTAAACTTACGTATGCCATTCGGAGCTTTTTCGGCTCCTTAAATCCGCCTTACCTTCTCCAACCTAAAGTTGGCAATAGGCCAATTATCTAAGCATTTTTTGAAACGAACCTTCTCATATTTGAAAATGCAGTCAAATTATGCAAAAGCTTCCACAAAGTGTAATGAAAACTCCTCGGAAATTTGACGCGAAAATATTCGAAATTTTCCTTTCAGTTTTTTTCTAGAAGCGATAGTTTCGTCTTATGTAAAATGCTCAAATGCGGTTTATTTTTCTCTAGTAACCTTCGGTTCATGCACTGTGATATTATGAATTCTTGGGTATTGCAGCTGGAAGCCGAACATTAGAAAATTTTCGACTATACATCTTTTTGCTTAGCATCTCACAAAAATAGACGTGTAAAAGAACGTTGATCTTTAGAGTTCTGTTCAAAATTTCCTTTAACTACTACATTCCATTCTCGAGGATAAAAGTGATCCCAGTTTGCTCAAAAAATATGCAAAAAATACTTTACAGAACAATGGCGAGAATAAATTCTTTAATTTAATTCTTATGCATAAAAACCGAAATCAACAAATTAACTCATAAATCGAAAATCTCTAGCAACCACTGAACGCTTCTCCACCTTTGTTGCTTGCCTATCACCCTAAAAGATCACCTAACAATGACGATTCTAATAAAAGCTTATATAATTGAATATAAAATTATTTAATTTCGACTCATTTTATGCTCAATGCAAATATGCAAATTACGCAAAAAATAATTACATTAAACAAATAATCAAATTTACTTACATCACTTAAATCGATCGGTTTTTTACCGGCTCTACGTCTTGAGGTACGCGGATTTTGTGCACCATCATCACATAAGATCTCCATTACCGCAAATAATTCACTAAAACGAATACGTAACGTTGAGACCTGAAAATCAAATTTTATTAATCATCTATTTTTCAATTCACTTTTTTCCACTTTCATTCTCCTCAAAATCGCCTTCATTTCTCATAACCGTTTGTAAATTTTTGATTACTTCATTACAATTTCTCATTTCTAGTTCATTAGTGATAAGCTTTAAAATACTCTAAATCATAAAAACTTATCACATTAGGCATTTTGCCAAATTCGATCCTAAAATATTCAACAACATTTCCACACGAATATCTCGCCTTTATTCACCATAACTATATGGTTATCTATCCATTTTTTTTTTTCCTCAGATATGCGCTCCTTCTAATTCAAAAAACTGTTCCCATATTTCCTCTCCTTAAACATTAAAAATAGGGAATAAATTGCATTCCCCTTTATAACTGATACCATTCTTTCCTTGCATTGATAAAACACAAGAAAATTAAACAAGAGAAATATTCCCTTCACATAATACAGTTATCATCTATAAAGAAAATTACTCCATATTATTTCAGTTCAGCTATTTCTCTTATTGCTTTTAGATAAGCTCATTTATTATTCGTACTTCACTCTTCAATAACAACACCGATAATCTAACAATATTTCTCGCTGATCGACCTTGTAAATAAACAACTAAACAGATATTGACGATCTGCATCAAAGTGCAGTAAAATATAACGAAAAATAAGCAAAATAGGTATAATCGACACACCTTGTCCGATTTTCTAGCAGCGTCAAAGGCCGACTGAAGTTCGCGTCTTGACAAGAACTGCTCGGCTATGTTGCTTTCTTTGGAGAGACAGCTTTGACGGAACTGATCCAAATGGGCAAATAGCAACTCCAGACAAACGCTTCTTTAAATATAATTATATCTTTCACATATTTCCAGCGAGCTCAACAACTCAGGTATTCTCACTGACTGTGAATTTACCCACTTACAATTATCGCTTCTTCTTCAAATATTTGACAGAGCCCAAATCATAAACAAAAACAGCGCGTATTATGAGATAATTTGTAAACTCTAACAGCTACAATCACCGTGCATCGCAATATATATGTAATTTAACCCGAACGCATTTACGTTCCATGCACTGAACAACATAAAATTAAATGCGATATGCCCATGGCCTCTCTTAAATTTTCTGCTACGAAATTTTTCAGTTTTTTTCGAAACTTTTGCTAAGTAACGAAAAATCTCAATAGGTGGTCGCCTTATTTAACTGTGCTGACCCTAGAATGTATGAAAACACGTTTCATTATTCATATTCATTCACTTCCCCATAATCTCTAACTCGAAAAATCGGCAAATTATTCTTCAGAAGAAGGCCTCATATGCATTCCCACCAGCGGCAAAAGAAAGCCTTGCCACTGGGAGGCTTTTTTCTTTAGTGCTGCTTTCACGTGTTCTCCTTAAGTAGAGCACCTCCACTGATCAAATGTCGGCGACTAATATAGATGCTGAACTGTTCGAATCCAACTCCCGATTTGGAAACGCTATATGGTCCCGTCTTCCTCAACGTTTTTCAAGGTTTCTGGGTATATACGGATCTTGGGCCATGTAAATCACTTCGCAAGCACTACGAAATAATCATCCGACAGCAAATGACGCCATGAAACACATGGCAAGCACAGCTCACCTTTGATTGGGACGCTTCTGCTTGCCGACTAATGATTGTGGTGTGAGATCGCCTGCGTGGATCGCTCTTTCCATAAGACTGGCCAATAATTCGGCAACACGTGATGCCGACTCAGGCTCACGAATCAGTATCTTTAAGCAATCGGCCGTAAACATATCGACCGATGATCGCGATAGAAGTGCACGTAATAAATTCATATTCGGCTCTCGATCGAATCTATAACTTTCTTCCATTTCCAATTGCAATCAATTTTAGACGTAACCTAAGCCACTCTACAACGACTCCGTATACGACTCCGCTGGATATCGCATGCGCGCATTGCTCCTTGGAACATTATTAACACGCTAGTTCGACCTAGAGCGCAATCTTTTCACCTTGTGGCTGGTCAAAAGTGTACACCAATGATAAGATATGAGGAAAGAAATTGAGGAAGAAGTGGCACGATGAAGGAAACACCACCCCTCTGTATCGTAACACAATGTGCAGAACTCAACATAAAACTCCGACCCTATGTGGACAAATGCCCTTCAACCTTACCTAGTTCGTAGGAAGGGAGTTAGCCACAAACTCCGAAGTTCTCAGAGAGTGAACCGTAAACAGCCAATGGTAAGAACTAGAAATTCCGTGAACTTTGGAAAGAACCTCCGACATCTTCATAAGCAATCCGCCTTCTGCTAATGCCCATCATTCACCAGTCTTTCACAGTGGTTACTACATAAATACAGGTCGACAACCGTATATATCGCATAACAAAGGAAACGAACAAAAAATAATACGAGAACTTAATAAGATCACCTTGAAAGCATAATATAAATATTGGACACTGCCTCGGGGTGTTTCGCGTATTGTAGCCTTGGAATCGCCTGCACCGCCCAATCGATCGGCACACTCTCCCCGTGTACCAACTGCCAGAATATCACTTGTGCCATTGGCTCCCAGGAGAGTGAAGCTGTTAACATCGCCGGAAATGAGTCTTTCCTGAATGAATACTATTTTGAAAAAAAAAACTTGCTTTTCCTTCCATTCACAATCAAAACAAAGTCGCACTTCCACCACACCGTGTACCTTCGGAGAAAACGTTCCTCAGAAATCGCTTGCCTCGGTCCATGTGGTCAACTCCCTTACTCTTATATAATGAATGGGAGCCGGGAAAAGGAGGGAGGAAGAGGTCCGCGTAAACTTCCTAGACAGCTATGTAGAGGTTCAGAAAAAAAATCCGCCACTACACATCGTCTGTCTCCTATAAAATTCGCACGAGGATATGAGGCAAATACCTTTAAAAAAATAAGAGAAATCAAATCGCTGGAATATTGATGGTAATGCCGTACGGGAGGTCGTGAAGACACAAATTCCATGCCATGCTAGTGCTGCCTCGAAGACTAGCTCTTGCATCCTCACTTATAGGTCTGCCCTATGCACATTTTGCCTAAATTCGGCTCCCATGATGAGTACGTTGCGCACTTCACCTTAGGACCACACAAGCAAAAAATTTCTTTTTAAAGTCAAAAACCATTGCATAACTCCTTGCAAATCTCACTTAATTAAGCAATATGAATATTGCATGAAATTACAAATTACATATTGCAATTCTAAGATATATCGACAAAGGGTGCGCAGAATTTTTTTGGCTTAATTAGAAATGAAAAACAGTATATGAGCCACAATAAAGCTTTCCGACGCATTTTGCTCCTCCTATCATTTAAAATAATTGCATTAGATATTAAAGCCGTAATTTTAAAGGGATATTAAAGGGGATTTTAATGCCAATTCATCTGTTAAAAACCTCTACCAAAAATCGTTTAGGAGGCCTCTCTTAGAATCATTTGGCGGTACGCAATACCGTTTGATAATGAACGTCATAAATGCCAGTTAGCTAATGATTCGCATGTGAGGCTGTCTGCCGCAATAACTGATTTATTTATAAGTCTAAAAAACCTTTACCCAAAACACGGGAAGTCATCCGGCTCCGAACAAAATTATTCAGACTTCTGCAAATGAGTACCATTCTTAGCCCCCCTCGCCTATTCCGTGGTATGTGGTGGTTTTCTTGACCCACTTGAATGGTGACCATATTCGGCAACGTTTTTCGGTGAAAATGACGGAAACTAAGGCATATCAGGTGCTCAAGGCTTTATGCATTTGTTATACAAATATGACCCAAGTTGGTGGAAGCGGATATACTCAAATATACCTCAAAAAGCTCCTTTACGGTTGAACTAGAAGATATGCCTCGGTGATTCACTTTTACTTTATTAAAAGAAATAAGATATACAAATCCCGATCACCAAAAATTTTCTGCAATCTTGCCGAAAATTTTCGAAAAAACTAGCATGTTTTTTCGAGGGCTATTCTTTTAATGGTCATACTCATCGACTAAATAACTCCGCCTTCACCAGAGTCCCCTATAAACCAATTCAATAACAAAGCAGAATGCTATCGCATCCATCCTCATCTTCTAGAATTATCGTACCTATTTCATCTCTGAGCCAATGAACAGAAATATCAACTGACTATGATAAAATTCTCTAAATAAGAGATGATAAATTAACCTGAAGAGTGTGATATTTTCATGGATATATCCACTTATCAAATTCAACACTTGATTGCCATCGAGACAAGACACCAATAATTTCATCAACTCGACACTACCCATCGCATCAGCCGCAAATTTTTCGAATGTAATCGGCACCAAATGACCGAATAGCATATAATCGTCCATATGGCATACCTATAACTCTCACCATTTCATAATTTCATACGGAACCCTCTCCCCTTATCCAGTCCTTCTAAGCTGATCTAGTTGTACTGCTAATTCTTCACTATGACATGGTCTAAAATATAATATGACATAAAACAGCAGATATCAACTAGTGATATCGAAACTAATAAGCACATTAGACTTAGTGAAGGATAAAGAGGGATAAGCAAGGAACAGCGAAAGCGAAAGGGAGAACGAGAGGTAAGAAGAACAGCGTGCCAAGGATTTCATCCAGGCGTACAAGATTATTAAAAGAGATTTAAGAGAATATTTACGGTTCACAAAGAAAATAAACCTATTGGTATGCATAACATTAAAAGACCACTTTGCATCTACACACTTAAGAATATAGAAATATGGAAATTTCTTTCAAGTCAGTCGACCAGATTAAATTTTTTCTCATAGGAACCCCTCTCCACTAATCACCAATATTTAAAATATTTCATAAACAGACCCCTTTTATGTCATCAACATTCGTCTCAAATAAAGCGGAGATCATTCATATCACAAAAGTAGTTCCCGACCGTAGACCTCGTGAAAGCAAAGCAAGACTTTCATACATTTGTGAATAAAAAGTCCATAAGACCCATCCAACCATCACTGTACTACATATGCCTAAATAATACAACAAATTTCTTCAGTTCATACGCGAAGGTCGGCGACTAGTTGCTGCATAAGTGGTTTGCCGAGTTCCCGACAGAGATCCCGATAGGCGGAAGTATCAGTCTCGCTTTGATCGCCACGTCCCGAGAAAATGAAGAACAATAGTAATAGGACACTGAAGGACACCTGAAACGATACAGATGATCGACTGGTAGCTTGAATGAAGTCAAAACGGATCACACTATCACCATACTGCGGAAACTATAACATAGTAAGATAAGCAAATGGCAGCACAAAGATCCAAAAAACGTACTCCATGGCCTAAATTTTTGATTCATTTCACAACGGAAAGCACAGAAACTAGAAAGAAATTCGTGGGCAGGACAATATGGAGACTACGAACAGATTCATTCGGCTTGATATCTGGGGGTAGATGGGAAAGAGAGGTGTTCTACACTTGCTTTTAGGGAGGAGGCCGGGGAGGAAGATAATTCTAGACTTGTCTCAAGGGATGGAAGGGGTGAGGGCAACTATGGCAAAGATATTGGTTCTATATTCCGCTCAAAAAAAAAAATTAACATCTCCCTTTGCGTAAAATACGCAACTTCGAAATAAAATGAAGAAAATTTTGCTCACAATGCATTCACGATAAGTTACTCCGCTTTTGCTCTCTCCTCTCAAATAAATTTGCATGAAACAATGATTTACATCTATAAATATTGGCTTGCAAATATGCGGGAGGAAAAAAGAACGAAGAAACGTATCGGAACAACTGCTATGATATGTGCTTTGCATCCATATCAACCGACCAACCATTTTCATAGATGACCAAAAATATTCACAACAAAGAGAGATTTCATATTTCAGCTGATCCCTTCACCGGCACAAATCCTCTCTTATACACAACAATAAAAAACTTAATGCCACCCAATTAACGTAAAGCGAAAATAAACAGTTTGAAATGTAGGTGAATTTCTTAGCATCTTCAAATGTCCGTTACTTTTCCCGTAATTGATTTAACTATTTGAACCATGAAAGAGGAGATCAAAGTAAGATGCACAATATGCTGAGCAGATTCCATACCTCTGTCTCCAGTGATCCTGAGCTGGAGCTCGCAAACGGATAGACACATAAACAACCTCACAGACACAGATAGGATATTGCAATGATGCATTTTTACGAAGTAAATTGCAACATTTCATGAAAGTGCAAAATTTTCGAGTATATGATCAGATGCGGTAGCCGTCTATATCTCAGCTTGAATTCCACAACACCAATAAAATTTAAAAAATTTCACTCATTCAAACAAAAGAGTTGAAATGCCAACAATAAAACCTGTCGATAACACTGGCGTTTATAATGGTCACATAAATTGAAGAAAAATGTTCCCCTTCCGAAACCGGAAAGTGAGTTCTCAATTTGGATTTCCCCTTCCTCCCTCTATCATTTAAAAGAGAACAGCAAATTCAAAATAATTAGAAATCAAATGTATGTGCAAAATGATATAACCAAGATGGATGGAAAACGCTAAACACTTATCTCTCTCTCATTTCACTGATTAGTGAAAGCATCGGCTGCCGAATTGCATCCTCATCGGACAGCATACAAAAACTACGAAAGATCACGTATAACGGATCGCTGAATATCTGATCGAAAACTCTGCAAATAAAATCTATAAAATTAAAAAAAAAAAAACAACTCAAGGAAGAGATTATCTGCAATTCGACCCTTACTGATTAGCGATCATCACCGGAAATAACACTGCGATTTGCAATCAAACCGCCTCCTCAACACCCTCTCCTTGGTTAGAGAGACGGACGGATATGAACAAAAATTGCTCTATGATTGGAAAACATATGTTCGCTTAAAAACAGATCCAATACAGAGATATACACTGATGACAGCATTCGGCGATGCAAAATCCTGCACGCAATAGCACAGTGCGCATTTTCCAGAAAACAGTTCAACACATATAAAAATCAACATCGTTGCATGAGATATAACTGGCCAGAATTTTACCTATCATTCGGAGCATCTTCAAATTAAAGTTTAATATTTCTGTCAATATTCCAAAAATAAAAGCGATGCCTGATCTGCAGACAGAAATCCTTGCTGGCATGAATTTCCAGGAGCTACAAGATTCCGGAAATGCTGACGACGTTCAAAAAGGGCTCTTTTGCATCACAAAAGGTTTTTCTCCCTTTGATTGAGTGAACAAACGACTTGCGCCGATTATGTGAACGACCCGTGAAGCCTATTTGATTCATTGAAGATATGTTTAGCCTTAAATTTTGGTCGTTCGAATGGCTGGGGACTCGAATTTTGGAAATTCACTACCGGAAGTCTGAAAGGTCGTAGTATGGGAGGAGAGAGGCCGCCAAGTATGGAATCGTCTGGAACCCAAGACCTGAATGAGATTATTGAAATATATGGTCAAATAGAATTCCCCCCCCCCCCCCCCCCAAAAAAAAACTTTCTTTAATTCACCATATTTTTTGCTTTTTCTGCTTTGCATGGGAAAATAAAAAGCTTTCATGAAAAAAAGAAATCAGAATAAAGCAAGTAATATCGGCATAATAAAAAACTATCGCACTTAATTTTAACTATAGGTCGTAAAAAAAAGTTTGACGCATGCTGCAAAAATTTCTTGCGATCCAGGATATAGATACAAGTCTCTTTAACTCTTTAGAACTGCTAAAAGCTTCGAAAAAATTCGAAACAAATATAAGAAAATATCACCTAATAGTTTTTTGACCGTTTAAATGTAAGCCAACTGTTCGAATGCGAAACATTTGGAGAGAGAAAATAGAACCATGAGGAGTCGGTGGAGAATAAAAGTCAGGAACCAATGTCAACCTATGCAAATGCCAGTATTATGATCATCTCCTTCGCCCGCGTCCAACTGCTGATCGAGTCAGAAAAAAAAAACAAGTAATCGTAATACAGCAATATCAAACTGCCTACTCCAACGATGGAACGAAGTCATCGGGTAGAGGTTTCCTCGAGAAAAGCTGCTTGCGGAATATCGTCAGGAAGCACTCAGCAATCAATTCCACCTGTTCGTTGTCGAGCAGTTCGTACTGAAATTAACTACGATCGTATATGTTTAAGCGCAAAAAAACATATGGGAGAGGAAGGAAGCAGGGGGCTTCTTGCATTTACAGTTAAACCTGACCTGTCAAATGGAATTGGAATGAGGATTTCCTTTGTGAGGTGGCAGCTTACACTGAAGATTCATCACAACTCAACGAAATTTGCACCCTGTTGAAGTTATTGAAGTGGAAAGAAGATTCCATATTCGACCTTACACGGCACACAAGAAATATCAAACACACATGAAGCAAGATCCTTTCAAGTGTGGGGGGCCTGGAGACAGGTGGGTCAGGACCTTGAACCTCGGGGTTTTCCAATGACTAGGATATCTCCGGGCACGCTTTCGAGCTGCAGAGAATTGATGCAGCAGCACAGAGCCTTCGAAGATAAGATGAGGGAAAAAGTGGTACGGTGTTGATGAATCGGCCTCGCGCAGCTCCCAGCCAAGAAAACATGGCCAACGCACTGAAGCAACGCTATTTGGCTAACCAAATGCAACAACTAGACATAGCAAATCGGAAGCGGCATAAGCCAAACGGAGGGCGGAAAGGATAAGGGAGGAGCGGGAGGAGAGGAGTTGTATCTTTTGCAAACTGGATCACCGGATTATATGATTCAACAAATATTCAAAATATTATGGGAATTTACATATTATCAGCAATCGTATCGGATTAATTGATCCATATGCAATTATGCGGGCAAGTCAACTGCTTGATGGTTTATTTACGGCTTATATACCACCGACATGAGCTATTACAATGAATCGCATCGTCGCTGCAGATGGATCACTCAATATGATAAACTACTCATAATATGTAAATCACGATAACGCAAAAACGAGAATAACGCAATAAGCGTCATCCACCGAAATCAACCAAAGAACACATCCGTATCGCTATCGTCCATAACGCCGATGACAGATCATGACAAAATTGGGTACATGAGGTTTATGAGTTGAAACTATCGCGAGAACGACTAAATGTGTTTCGCACTAATGCAATTTTCAAAAGAATATGCAAAAACAAACAAACAAAACACGCCAAGAAATATAGACAATTAGAATAGACACTTACGTTGTCAAATAGTGACGACATCAGCCGATTTGTCAATTCGCATCGTGCCTCATTATCGGCAGATGCGGCTGCCGATAAACTCTCGATTCCATCTCTAAACTCCTGAAACAAGCTGGCAACAATCACATCATCCTTAGGTTAGTGCCACCTTCAAAGAACATCAGTTCGTGCTAGGAATTTTTATTAGCCCATTTAACAAGCCCTATCCACTTAACCTTTTTATAACAGAGGAATTGGTCACGAGGAGAAAACGAGAAGAACGACTAGAAAAAAAAAGGAAGACTATCTCTCCTTTCCTCCCACATAGCTAAAAGAGAGAGAGCAGTGCTCGAACTTCTCTTCCCTCTCCAAATTAAAAGATATAAAATCTGTAATATTTATTTCACTTATTAAACACCGTATACAGGGAACATATTTGCGTAATCATATATGAGGACGATCATCAAGAGGAAATAAACAAAGAAATAAAAATTCGTGAATGAATATGAGTGTTGTGATGCACGAAATACTCCACTCCAAGAACGATATCATCAGTAAACTTGTTACCTGCTACGGAATTACTTAAAAGCTTTTAGCTACGAAGGAGAGCAAATACTCCCTTTCACATATGGGACGTCGACATGCAAAGGCTCGTTTAATCTTTCAAGGTACAAGATGATACAGCAATCTTTTCTTCCGAATTACGGCGTTGAAATTTAAACCTCTATTCAAGATTATGGGATGGATAAATAAATCACCAAAGGCCTTTCGTTCTCCCTTCCGTCTTTCATATCAGCTCATCAGGCGACGGATCCACCCAAACCATTTGAACGTGGTCAGTGTAACGCATACGAAAGGCTAGGATAATGCAAAAAAAAGTAAATAAAACGATCATAATTGTTTACGTGGTCGCGGAAAAGTGATGCAAAAAAATTCATGGTAAAGAAATTTTAGCAAAACGTATCCGAAATTCAGAAATTGGATTTACAGCTCTCCAAAGAATATAAATAAAAATTCGAAAGGGGGCTCTTTTAACAAGTGGCTTTAAAATATAAAGATCGCAACTCCTACGACTCTTGAAAAACTGCGAGTGTTTCGATCCCTTTGCATTTAATTCTCCGAGCTATGCTGCTATCCGTTAAGGCACTGTTCCACTGCTCGCCACACTACTTAATATCAATATGGCAGCAACTCTTCAACTTTAGCCACATCTAACGAGTGGACACAGGGAATTGCAAGTTTGATCACTGAACTATGAAATGAACAAAAAATCACGAAACAATTCATGAGGCGACAAACCTCTTTGATAGCCGCCAGTAAAGCACCGATCTTCTCATCACTGCCGTCCATCTCTTCGCTCGACTCGACGCTCGTAATTTCCGGCTGAAGTGCCTTCGGCAACTTGCTCAACGACTCGCCACTAGCGCTCTGCGACGGCCCATCACCGATTGGGGGTGTCTGTTTATTCTCTATAAACCTCATCCTCACAGCAACATCGAGCACTATATCTCCACCATAAATGTTTAGTCTTTCCTCAACAAGCGTGAGCATGGCTATTTGTTACTGCATCAAAACCACCCAGCATTTTACAATTTCTCAGGAAGATGCTGTTAAATATTATTCGCATCATTCAAATTTCTTCCTCTCACTGACCAATTGGGTGGGAGGTGGGGGTGGGGGAAGCGGGGGGAAAGGGACGAGACCCGAACAGAATAAACAATAATTTGCAATAATATATCGCCCGACCTAATAAGAAAATTCAGTCCTAAAGCATTAAATCCTTGTCAGAATTTACTCCTCGATATTTTCCTTACTCATATTCACGTCACGAAGACATGAAGAAATATCACTTCTACAGAAGTTCCCCTCCACAAATACCATCGTGATTGTTGGAACAAAGCGCCTAGATATCATTGCAAATAAAGATGAGAACTACCTAGCATATTCATATAATTATTTCCTCTAGAATAAATTAAAAATTTCATGGCCAAGCAATGAACAGAAGAATAAAAGACGCAATAACCTCCTGGTGGCATAGGCGCAGTCGGAGCTGGCATAACGGCTGATCGTGCTGGGATCTTGAAAGTTTCACGAAACGCTTCCCGCACACTTTTCTGCACCATATGATGATCAATAATGGTCGATGGGGATCTGCAAAATTCACTCCATAATGAATACAAATCTACTTTATATGCTCGATTTTTGCATCATACGTTTGCCTCAAGCCAAATGAAATCAAATGGCGATATAGATGGTCATCATAACTGATCGGATGCTAACACCTCGATCGATCCACGAAAATAGGGAGAACTTTTGCAGCCGAACTCCACGGTTAACACCTATACAATTCCATATAAGCACATATACATCAAATATTGCTTTACCTATATTATCTCACAACGCTTTAATTGGCAAAAACGATTGAACATTCTCAACTATGTCAACATACCTGAACGATTACTTCATAGTCAGCAAATTATTCTATACTGAAAGGAATTGTGATCTAGATCTAGGACGAGGCCATTAAAAATACGAGAAATCCATGAACAATTCGCCACCTCAGGTAAATCCAGAAAAATAAAAGAACACAGCAAATGCCGATCAAAACGATCGAGCTATTGAATAACCCAAACTTGCAGTAAATTTTGAACGAAAGTATAAGACGACATGCCCTATATTGAAGTCGGAAATCGCCTTCAACGCATTTGCTACCGACGTCGTGATGCGAGCACGCAAAGGAGGATGCAGCTCCGCACTCATCTGCAGTTGAAATTTGTGCTAAACAACTATGCTCAAAACCTGTTACCTTAGAGAAATAATATGGGGCTTCATCGTGATTTTACCTTTTTGACCTGCCAAAATTCAGCAGAAATCCGAGCACCCGAAATCGAGACACAACAAAGGATTTTTGCAGCTACGCGACGACCACCTTACGCCTTTGGAGTTTCACAAATAATAGCGCTGCAGCCATAGAAGCCAGAGCAGCATCCATACAGCGAAAAACAAATGAACCACTGCTTAGCCTATGTTGCGGCTCGAGTTACTGCGTTACAAAACCTATACCTACGTCTTCCTGGGCGCTACAACACCCCATTCCCAGGTAGCATAGGTACTTAACACCGCCGAGACAAACCGACCGCTCGTCAACGACCCCCGTACGTACAATGAATGACCAACTCTCGGTTCGCTCACTTCACGACCGAGATTATGCAAATTCGTCTCAAACTTGTGCTCCGCACGTGCAACGAAAGTGACTGACCATCTCCGCGAAAACGAAGCCATGTTTTGCATAAATTTGCAAAAGTACTAACTGAAGGTGAGGAATCAAACTCGAAACTGTTCAAATATCCTTCAAAACTCGCTTCCCACTACGCCATTTATACACCTCGCAATCAAAATCGGAGATAATTTTCTGTAGAATTATGAACAAGTAACCGTACGATTAGCGTTCACTTTTGATCAATGAAAAAAGTTTGTTTCACTATTTTTCAAATACTTTTCCGGTAAAGAACGGATAACAAAGGAGGAAAAATTTTATACCCGAACAAGGAAGTCGAGGAGCGAATTGGCAAGAAGTGGTTGCATATGTAACAGATGACGTAAAGCATTATAACCTGGCTCTGAAATAATTACTCAATCATGATATAATCAAAAGAGATATATACCACATCGAATGATGAATATCCTCGAAGGAAATGTCTTAATTTAGCCATTTAATTTAGAAACGTTAATTCAAGGATGGATAAAGATTAGAGACTACCATTGCCTAGACGGGAAGATATTTTAGTGATATTGCCTATAAGTCGATCGAGCGAAACATGGAAGAAAATTACGAGAAAATGGAAATGGAGAATTACGGGAAAAAATGCGACATCAATTAGTGATTTCACCTATAGGAAATCATTGTGTGACTATAAATAAACTCAGGAATGTTAATAATAAACAAAAGTTCATAGTTTAATTGCAAGTTTATTGATCAAAACAATTCTTTGATAGCGAATGAATAATGATACTACTTGGGGAACTTCGTACATTTAACTTCTATAAGCTAACAGTTAAAACTGACACACATACGTCAACGTAATAAGTATCAACAAAATACTAATATAAATATAAATGTTACATATATATTTATTTATTTTTATTTATACTTATAAACATATAATCTTTGTGCACATATATACATGCACAAGAATGTCTACGCGCGCAGATGAAACCGTATTTCTCGATTTACAACCCCAGCCCTCTTCATAAGCCAGACCCGAACATATTTTCGAAAAACGCTCGATGATTTCTTTGCGGGCGTACTGAAAAAAATTATAAGCAAACTAGAGATGAAAGAAAAACTTAAAACGAGGAAATAACCATTCCGCACGAATATTCCACCCTCTCCTCTACCGCTTTCAGACTTACCTCAAATATAAATCCTTCCCTCCCTTTTGGATTCCTTCTTGCACAATCACTTCGGTTAGATGACAGCCGTCCAAAAATAAAAATAAAAATAAAAATAAAAATAAATAAAATAAAACAAAATAAAATAAAAGTTTTGCGATATTTTCCGTCAATTGCGTTGAACATAATGAATATCGGTTAAGACTGAAAGGTATTTCTGAGAATCAATCAAAGTGATTTCCATATTTTAGGATTCCAAGCAAATTTGCAATGAAATTTCGATTCAAACCATTTGAAAAAGATAAAATTTTTTTCACTTTCTTCTTATTTAAATGCATATATACCAAAATCTTCTGTAGAATAATATCGCTCACAACAAACAGTCTTTTGTTTTATTGAAATATTAAAATATATAATAAAAATAAACTATTAATCCGGATGAAACCAATACTCTCTGAGAGATTTTCGCACTTGATTTTGATAAAAACCAGCAAATAGCCCCCCCCCCCCCCAAAAAAAAAATCCAGAGAAATGTTTAGAAAATCGGAATTTTATGATGCGAAGTCAGGTTCCATAGCTTTCCTTTGCTGCCGTTGAATATTAAACCTCTAGCAAACTAAAACCTTCAATAAATAAAATGCTTTAAAAAAAGTCACCAACCAAGCCAAATGTGGCCTCCAACCGACGGGTCGTAACAAAGCCAATCCCATAGCAAGTTCAACTTACACCATTGCTGCTCGACGCCCGACTAAACAAAATTTATAATAATACGAGATTATATCTCATTAAGAACACAGTGCTATTCAATCCAACCTGATCTCGGAAATGAGTGGTAACGCTAAACGAAACACGTTATCGTTACCTTCATAAGCTATCGCATTCCGTTGCTGAATGGACAATGGTCACTCAATTCACGATTATGAGCGCAATTTAAAAATATATCCTGGACTTTTTGTGCAAAAATGAAGCAAAAAATAAAAAATAAATAAATAAAACAAGACACAATCATTGTGAATGAACTTTTGGTACTATGCAAGCGGATAAGCGGTCTATGCAAGTCTATCTCTACTCCATCATCATAATGCCACCTGTTATACAACAATAACTATTAGCGAATAAATAGAATGTTGCAGGAAAAAAACTTGAAAAAGATTATAATTTAAAAGATAAAATAACAGATCAAAGAAAACATTCCGCTTGCATTGTCATCAAATTTTTAAAAACGAACTTCGACATGTTGTGTAATCGAATAAAACAATTAAGCTTAGCAAGCGCGGGGGGGGGGGGGGGGGAGGGGCGATGGAAGAAGCGGAAAGGAAGAGGAAGGGGTAAGGGTTAAGGAAACGCTCCCGCGGTTCTATATCAATCATATAGTTGAATCAAACTTTTACGTCATTCTCAATTGCTCGATGTCGATATATAAGCAACTGAGTTCAAGTATAGCCACACTCTAAGCCAAAACGAGGTCACTTCCCTTCCTCTCTTCAAGTTCATTTCCTCACGATGAAGTAAAAAGTAACCAACCGTCGACTGGGCAGTAATAGTAGCCAGGAGTATAGCTCGTGCTTCGGCTGAGCATTGCGTAGTCTCATTGCATGGCATATATATCGCTGAACGGATCCATGCGGCACGTAGTGAGCCACTATCCGCACCGCTCAAATGCTTCAATGATAATATTGCTTATAAATTAAAGATGATAATATGCATAGCAATTTATGCAGTCGCAGTGTTGACAATTTATATTTGTTTTGAACTCCTTTACACTTAGACGGCACTGTAAACTTTAAGTCCTGCTTCAGATGGCACTATGAACTTCAAGTTCTAGTTCAGGTGCCAATTCAAACTTCCGAGTAACACTTCAGATGGCAATTTAAACTTCAAGTCCCACCTTGTCATCAGCTTTCATTAATCAGTATTCTACTTCACCATATTCACCACGATTAATATCCACCTTATAGCTCGGATACAAAACAGCGTTGATATGCGCTACGTTATTGCCAGAATCCTATAGCGATCCTCTATAGTTATTGGCGAATTTGCGGTCGACTTTTTTTTTAATTTTGAGAACTCAGTTGAACTTCCAAAACATCTCTGTTGAACGACCGTTTTGTTAATTTTATTAACGGATCATTCATGGGTACATAGTTATTGATGTATTTTTGGTGAATGACTCAAATCCGATTGATAGCGCCATCATAGCGCTATGCAATATCAGCTTTGAAATTGAAATGTACGTTGAAAAACCAGATGAATGAGCGTACAAGTAATTAAATATATGAATAGGTAAATAAATAAATAAATAAATAAATAAATAAATAATTAAATAAATAAATAAATTGGAAGGGACCACTAAGTTAGACAAATTCTTCGAATAGATTCAAACTCAAAAACCAAATAACCTTCAGTCGAATCCATTCGATATGCTTCTCTTGTGCAGTCGGTAGATATTTGAGTATAAATTCCATTTTGCGCATAAATGTCACCGATATATGATGTGTTAGAAGATTATATGGACATGGACGAGCCATCAACTCTTCGATACCTGCAGATTAATTAATCGATACAATTATCCAACTACTTCAATCTTTGAATATTCCTCACTTAGAGAGTGACGAATATGAATTTAACACTCATTTAATAATGTACTATCGCATAATTTAGACTCTTATATATTACCACGTTCACCAAATATCAGCCTCCTCCTCCATCATTTTTTCCTTTCTTTTTCAAATTCCATCAAATCTATTCCCCGATCATCACCGATCTTGCAGATCCATCATATCCATCAGAGCAGTTTCTACTTCAGAAATATTCGAATTTCCTGAAGAAACCCAACAATAATATCAAATATTCTATGATATTTAAGAAGTATTATGGGGGAAAAAAAAACAGGTGAAATACCATTGAAATCAGGCGATAGTTTATTTGGTGTGTATAATAACTGCCTCCAAATAGCCGTAAATTGTGGCAATTTAGAGAGATGCATAAGCAGGAGAACAAGATCACGTCCAAGTTGTGCACAATCCGTAAATCTCTCTTTAAGCCACCACTGACATAAAGTGATCATTTGTGAGCATAACGTCTCATATTGTGACATCATTGTTAACTCATATATAAATCTAAAATTATCTAATCGATAAATAAAATTTAAATAATATTTCATCTCATCAAAGAAAAAATAACTGTTCATTACTCTCTAAACTTCTTTGATCACCTTATTATCAAAAAAAGACGTATTATTGAATATAATTTTGCGGTGATTTATTCAAAAAAGTAAACAAATAAGTAAAACAACAACAACAACAACCATCCCATTGATTAAAAAATTTCCCATTCAGGTAAGTAACGGGTAAATACGAAAGTAAGTAACAAAGTCCAATTATTATAGTTAAGTAATAATATAATATATCCTCTGTTGATTTTCTTCACAGTTTAATCAAAATTATACAACCAATGTAATTTACATTTCTATTGCAATACATCCATTTATTCTAAACTTGAGCATTTTCTCTAAATGCTTCACTGATTTTTTTAAAAAAATTTGAATATTCTTTGTTAAATTATGCAAAATTCCAGCGCAATAAAATATTCAAATAATAAATAATAAATTCAAAAAAAAAAAGAAACGAAAATATAAAACCTCGAAAACGTTAGCAATGCGACCGGAATGAGTGATGCTTTTGGTTTAAGTCCACTTAACCATGCGTGATGCTCATTCATAAGCGATACAACGCCCGTCAATAATTTGCAACTCTCCTTTAGGTCACCACCTTAATCCATAATATATTACAAAAGAATGTTTATAATTTAAATAAATAATTGCTTACCTATTCCTTCATATAATATAATATTACAAAAGAAAATATCATATTTTTCGACTATCAATAAAAAATTCGAAAATGCAAATTATTCAAAAATTATTTAAAAAAGGAAGTTTTTTTTTTTTCATTATAAACGATAAATCTATTTACATGGAAGGAAAAAATATAATGAGGAAAACTGGCGAAGATGACGCTCAGATGAAGGATCAACGCTAAAATTTTTGATTGATTACAAGCAAATAAGCATAGTTTACCCGTCTTCGAGGATACTGCTTATTGCACGATCAAAGATGCATAATCGAGATATGTGTAAATAAAATGTAAACAAAGGTTTAAAAAAAGGTAAACTGGTAAACAAATGTAAACAAGTAAACAAATGTAAACAAATGTAAACAAGTAAACAAATCTAAATCTAAACAAGTAAACAAATGTAAACAAAGGTAAAACGATGCTCTTTCGAACAGAAATATCGAACCTATGAAGAAGAATTAAAAGACTTCGAAATATATAACTATTATGGGAGACAAGTTGTTGGATTTTTTTCACTCACAAGAAATAGATATCGCAGAAAGATAACCCAATTCCTTATTTCTTAATCTCTGAGAACGTATTATGATTTGAGGAAAGAATAAAAGATCAAGGGAAATGGCTTTTTGAGATCTCTAAGGGTAAATCCCTATGCCGAGGATGGAACGGGTGCATCCTACCACCCGAATCCCCCATCCATAGGATGGTACAATACCACTTCAGGTCTTAATCTCTATAGATGTTGGTTTCGAGCTCAATCGGAAACAACCTGGACTTAAAAATCGATCCGATCGTTTCTCTTAACGAACAAGAAACACATGAATAAGCAATATTAAACATAAACTAACCATCGTTAGCGTTGCGTATCAGATTGATAAGTACATTATCGATCTTTGGTACGTTGACTTTGATAGATTCTCGAAAAAAGAAGAGTATCTGATCACGTGGTTCGGCATGCATCCGTGGATACATCTCAATAAGCACCATATTCATGGTGCATAATGCACAAAACCATGATCCATTCGACAATAATGTCATTGCCTTATAGTACTGAAATTCACTTGCAAAAACCCTTATCTAGCCATTATTGCGAACGTCCTTAGGGCACAAGTCTACCCCGGCTCCACTGATCGAAGATGATCTTTCATCCATAAGCAAGTCTATATTCATTTATCAACCATATTAAGCAGTGCGGTTCATCTTCATTTTGCCTCTCCTATACAATACTCTCACCGATTCAAGAGTAATTAACCTCAGTCATCGATACCTCCGTTCTAATATTTACAAAAATCTCGCTCACCCACAAGTTCTTTCCTCACCAATATCCTTGAAAAAAGATTTCACCGGTCGCTTCCCACGATCCGTAAGGTCAGCATTACATAATAAAGGTCAGCATTCATCGTAGCAATTTTTTCCTAATATTTCATCCTAATTAAATATACTTTTATAAAATGTCTTCAACGTATACCCTACTGCCTCATTTTCATCGACTCTCACCTAAACAAACATCGACGGTATTAATTCACTCAATATGGCGGAAAGGGGACAAGTATATACAGGTATTTACTGACGAACAAGCAAGCATTCTCGGCCAGTCGTTACGTAGAAATTTGAGATGGCCTAAATTTATAACACACTTTATCTAATACTCTTATTAGCAATTATACAATATTTGAGATAAGTTAAAAAAAATTTTTTTCAACATATATGAATGCCATTCTTATATATTCTCTAAGAATTAGGAAAACCCATCAGGTTACATTAAAAATTTTGCATTTTTTAGCTGAAATTTGCATAAAAATATCAGCAAAAATTTCATACACAATAAACAATTACAAAAATCAATGAAAATCAATTAAAAATTATATTTTTAAAGCATTATATCCCTAAAAATCATTTGCATAAACAACAATGTGCATCAATCGGAAACCACACAATACGACGATTGTTTTCTAATGAAGTCAAATATAGTAAAATAAATTTGAAGTGAACATTGAAAAAACGATCTCAATTAAATAGAATTCATCAACAGTGATAAGCTATGGATTCATACCTTCACCTCTAACGAGGATTATATGAACACTAGAAATAAAAGAAATAACGCAGAAAATAAAAATAAAAGCATTACGTACCTTACTGGCATTTAATGGATCTAATAAAACGCCATATAATAAACCACCGATCACCACATCGTACATCTGCAAAAATAATCGCATCAACGAGTTCCACATATCAGCGATTATCACATCTTCCTATGGATATGAAATCCTATAAAATATCATCGATAAGGCAATTCCACTGTTCAAAATCCAGTAACTACTTGAACTTTAGTATAAACCATATTAGTCCATCTGTACAGTTTCCGATCATCCACCTCCACGATTCAAAAGTATGAATCAACTCAAGGATCCAAAGGAATAAATTAATGGAACTGAATGAATCAACTGGCCAACAGAAAATACAGCAGTAGTAGTGGGCATTATCACAAAATCGTGAAGTGGACAGCATTGGAAATAACAAATTTGAGGTGTTCAGAACTGATGAATAGCGAAAAACAAAAGACTAAGACAGAGGCGCCAATGACCTTTTGATCTGCGACCACCTGAAGTAGTTGATCGTGAGCTTCTCGTTCTTGTAAATTTCCGATTCGATTGACCACAAGTGCAAATCCATTCTCCAACTTCTGCAATTTCTGCAAATTCAGCGTTGCTCGACCAACTTACTTGAATATCTGACGTCATCTCGTCAAATATTTTGCAGTTGCAGCATTTATTATGAATCAGCATAATCAATTTGAAACAATAGTTGAGGATATATTTTGACGGTAAAGAAAAGGCTGTCACTTAAAGAGTTACGACTGTCAATAACGCAAAGAAATGCGAATAAAATGATTACAACTTGATCAATTAACACAGGGCTAGTGAAAGTATTATGAGTTTAGGGTATTAGTTAATGCAAAAAAAAAACCTGCACAGGTATGACATGAAGCGAAATCCGAAGAGGACAATAGCAAAAGTAAGTACGGAGGATAGGAAATTAAATGTGAATTCATGTTGTAGTTCAGACATATAAAATATTCACTTACCACAAATACCATGCATCTCATCTCCCGCTTTCCACGTTAATATTTAAAACTCTATCTTATATCATAAAAGTCGAAGTTCAATCCAGTGGTTATGTATCAAAAAAAACTTACCTTTCCGTGGGAATTGTAAAAACATTTTTTAATTAATTTTTTTATATATATATATATATATATATATATATATATATATATATATATATATATGAATATTTATTATATAAGCTTAAAAGATACTATAAAACGATACAAGTAAAAAAAAGATAAACATTTACGTTGAGATATTGTTTTATTCTCATTGAAGTTATTGTATTCTCTCTTTAAAAAATGCCATCCTAATAAATAAACCGATATTTATTAATTAATTAGAAAGTAAGAAGTAATTTAATAAGTAATTAGAAAGTAAAAAGTAAGTAAACCGAAAGTAATTAGAAAATAATTTTCATTACTTATGAAAATAAATTCAGTAAATAATAAACCAAAAAAAAAATTAAATAAAGAACGGATAAAAATTAAATTTAATTTTAAAAAATGAATGAATTAAAAAACAGAAGATTATTAACTAAAGAAATTTAATTAAATTAGAACGATAAAATACAACCTCTTCCATTTCATCGCGTTGTTCATGTGGACCTAAGTTCAATATTCTTCCTTGCTTCTTCGGTAAATTAGAGCCCTCCATTCGACACACTGAAAGAAAATACTCGCTATTGATGTATTCCTTTGAAACGTTTACAAGACGTAAGAGATCGCTTGCATAAGTCATATTTTTGCAATAATGGCTCGACAATTTTATTGAGAAATGCAATAGCCTCAACAGTTTTGCAACGAAATGCAATAGCCTCAACAGTTTTGCAACGAAATGCAATAGCCTCAACTGTTATGCAACGAAATGCAAGAGCCTCAACAGTTATGCAACGAAATGCAAGAGCCTCAACAGTTTTGCAACGAAATGTCATAGCATCAACAGTTTTGCAATACGTATTTTTCCCGTGCAAAATTTACGAGCGAACTTAAATAAGCGAACACGACGATCCAAAATGAAAGCAAACAAAAACATTAATCCTTAAGGAAATAACATTCAAAAAATCGTTTCGGGAGAAACTCGAGTTACAATAGTTCGAACTACAAGTCCTGAAGTTCAGGCACCGCACATAGAAAAACCTTGACTTAAATTACATCTCGAAAAGCATCATTAAAAACTCAAACGAATAAAATTCAGATATAATCCAACGTTTTTGTTGCGAGAATATATCGAAAACGATCATAAACATGAGCAGGTAAAACAAAATTAGCGACGTAGGAGGTAAAAATTAATACGCGATGAATAATTAGATGAACAAACGGACATATATATATATATATATATATATATATATATATATATATATATATATATATATATATATATATATATATATATATATATATATATATATGGATTTGATATGAAGTTCACAAGGTGGTGTCATTAATAATCTGTATTAAATAGATAAGGTGGATTGATAATTTAATTTAATAAATATAAGTATAAGGCGACCTCATATGAGATTTGAATGGATATCAAATATTCTCTGAAGGTATCGATACGATTGCATTAAAAAGTTGCTTTGCATTATGGAATGCATAAAATCAATGGGAAGTTATCATCGTTCATGCAAAGTATTTCTACGGGAAGCAATTTCGCTACTACGCCCCGAGACTATATTGGAAGAAGTTAAGAGGCGTTAAAGCCAAGTTAGAATAAATAAATAAATGAATAAGTGAATAAAACAAATAAATAAAAAACACGTCTATTGAAATAAATATGATAACACGTCCATCCCTGTTGCCCGTTGCATCACGTGGACATTCCCCCTTCTAGTGGACATCGAAGACGTCCTTTCCAAGCACGAAAAAATGCCAGCGAACATTTTACACACTCAGCAGTTTAGTGCTATCTATAAAATAGTCCCTCTTTAAAAATTATCCAAAAAGTATATATATAGTATATATATATATATATATATATATATATATATATATATATATATATATATATATATATATATATATATATATATATATATATATTATATAATATTTTATGTATATAAATAATCTATATGAAGTGAAACTGTATATTTTGCATATCATCTATTGCAAGAGTAGTGTAATGCTTTTCCCTCCCCCCTCCCCCCCGGAGTTATAGGCAGTACTATTGCAATCACTCGATAAAATATACCGTTGCATTATAAAATACTCTAATTTCTCTTATTGTTTTCGTCAATCTAATCTCACAATATTAGGGCGTTCAACTTGGGAGATCTAGACATATTCGCTATTATCTATGAAAATTGACGCAAAACCAATTATTTTTATTTTATCGGAAATTGTAAACGGCTGAAAATTTTTCTATACTCGAAAAGCTATCAACAAATTTAAATCATAAAAATCACATAGCAAAAAGGAAATGAATTGTTGAAAATATACGACTTTTCTCATTTTTCTCTTTATAGTTGACTCTCTTTTGTCTATTGTAATGAATAAATAAAAATAAATAAATAAATAAATAAATAAAAATAAATAAATAAATAAATAAATAAATAAATAAAAATAAATAAATGAGTAAATAAATAAAAAAATTTCAATCACGAAATTTTGTATAACACATAGTCCACATTTATGAAGTAAACGCTTTGGTAATAATATTACCAGGTAAAGTGTTCCGGTATAGAGATGAATTAATCAGCAATTAATTATATTTTAAACCCCCACCCCTTCAGAGATGCTTTTCTATTTTAGTTTACGATGAAAAATATTATCATATAATCTTACATTAGCTGCTTTCAATAATCAAGAAGAGGATGATGATTGAAATAAAGTAGAGCTTAAATGAAAAAAGAGATGATACCTTACTATTAGTATTAAACAATTCAAAGATGATGGTAAATTTCTGCTAGTACAGCTAAATTTCTGGTAAAATAGCGGCTAAATTTCTGGTTAAATGGCGGTTAAATTTCCGGTAAAATAGCGATTTATTAAGTTTCTGGTTAAATAGCGGTTAAATTTCCGCTAAAATAGCGATTTATTAAGTTTCTGGTTAAATAGCGGTTAAATTTCCGGTAAAATAGCGGTTAAATTTCCGGTAAAATAGCGATTTATTAAGTTTCTGGTTAAATAGCGATTAAATTTCCGGTAAAATATCGGTTAAATTTCCGGTAAAATAGCGATTTATTAAGTTTCTCTTTAAATAGCGGTTAAATTTTAAATAGCGATTTAAATTTCTGGTTAAAATATTTCCGCTAAAATAGCGGTTAAATTTCCGGTAAAATAGCGATTTATTAAGTTTCTGGTTAAATAGCGATTAAATTTCCGGTAAAATAGCGGTTAAATTTCGGTAAAATAGCGATTTATTAAGTTTCTGGTTAAATAGCGGTTAAATTTCCGGTAAAATAGCGATTTTAAATAATTTTCAAATTTCTGGTTAAATAGCGATTAAATTTCCAAACATGGGTTAGCGTAAGGTTACATAAAGTTCACCATTCACTTCACTTATTCATTACAAAATAAATGATTCGACGTTTCAATTAAAGATTCAAAAAAAAAAACTTTATAATCTTATAAATTAAATGTGAAGCTAAATTATTTAATCAATAGTTATAAGTCAAGGATAGTTTTAAATCATAGGATACAGTAATTTCGAAAACATTACCCCCCCCCCTTCACTTATAAAAGCTTCGGTCACTATTAATGTGCATAATATATTCTTATATTTTAAAATATAAATTCCTTTGCAAAATATTCCTTTAATATATTATTGTTCAGTTCATTATTCATTTCAATTATTACATATTTATTTTTAAATTCTTTTATTTAAAAGCAAATAAAAATTTCATTAAAAAAATCACAACCGGGAACAACTGTTTTGTTCGAATAAAAGATCGGTGAGGGATGAGAGAGAAGGCGGAATGGATGGGGGGGGGGGGAATTCCTTATAATGTTAAAATATTTCAATTCATGGTTCTATCATAACTTTAATTTAGAATTGAACGGTACCATCATAAAAATTATTTGATTTTAGAATTTCGCTCAAAATACACCCCCCCCCCCATCCCCATCCCCCAACTCCTCCTTAAATTTTACTGAAATCGTTTTATCACCCCTTTTTGTTTATACCTATCTTTAGCGAGCAATAACCTCTCGAACCCCTTTCCCCCCAAATTAGGCAAAAAAAAAAAGAAAATTGGAGTCGCTATTTGCGGTGATAATTCCACTCTCATCGTCTGAATCTTTGCGCCCGCCTCCAACTGACATTGTTCACCTTGCGAGCATTGATTTGTTTTCGTTGCAAGATTTAATTCACATTCAACTATTACCAATAAATACGCATTTAAATATTCCAAAAAATTTCAAAGAAAATTTCGATTGCTCAGGTAAATTCCAGTTTAATTAACCTGGCCGTAACGATTTATGAAATTTCCCTGGTTGGCTTCTCCAAGTGTTATTTCCGGTTAATCCATTCAAAAAAAAGGATGTGGCAAATATTGACTCCTATATAAAAGCTCTTTTGCTTAGTCTAATTGAGACTAAGGAGTACTCTAAAGCAAAAAAAAAAAAAAAGAGTGGAAAATTTTAGAGACGTTAAATAAGAGCATAGTGAAAATAATGAGGCATTTCCTATCGGATAAAGTGTTTAATTCTAAATTGCACCTAATATCTTTAATTAAAATAACATTAATACTAATAAAGTAATATTTATAATCGTTCATAGTATATTTTACTCTAACTTTACTTTATTTTCGATTACAATTTGACTGTAAAAAAATAATACTAACTAACTAAACTAATTATATAAATTGCTAGAAAAAAAAAAGATTTATGCAATACTTTATGGGAATTTTTTATCAAAATTCGAACTCCACATTAGTGAGTTAATCAGTTTTCTAGCTTGAGATCGAGTTTCACTTCGCGAACTTCATTCTTTTTTTAAAACATCACTCACTTTTAGCTTAATATATGTTGCAAAAATTGTTAAAGTCGATAAGAGTGTTTCGTGAGCATCTAAATGAACAACTTCCCGAACTCGTTACTTCTCTTCTAGTAGTTGACGGAAGTCGGCCTCAACGCACAGGAATCCCCGCAGGTCCACGCGGAGGTGCGAAGGGGGGAGCAGTGATGAACTCCGGTCGTTTATTTCTATGTGGTACTAGCAGATAGTACGAATAGTTCAATGAATAGATATAAATACCCACCTACTTCCAACTTGCAATCATCCATCAATGATCGCCTCTCTTTTGAAGATGACTTGACGACTTGTATTCCAGTGGTTTATTTTATCAATATAGGTTCTATGTAAATATTTCTTTGCGATACTTGTTCATTGTTTTTATTTCATTCAATTTTTTATTTTCTCCATTAAATTATACCACTTTTGCATATTTTCATGCGTTCATTTAAACATATTTATGTATGCATATGTTTATTAGGTGGTCTTCTCTAAGTTTATTTATTCATAGCCTCTAGAACCTTATAAATTTACAGCTATATTATGGGTAATTACAACAGGTATATGCCTAAATGATAGCGATGAAAAAAAACATGAATTTTATGGTATGCTATATATAATTTAATAGAGGAGATCGCGGCCAGCATGCGTAAAAATTGCAAGTGGGGAGGGCTTTGAGGAAGGAATCCACTCATTGGAGTTACGGGCAATGAAAGATGGCTATTGCCTTAATAAGCTTAGAGCTTGTGATGTGTTATTTAAGATCCAACAGCGGAGATCATGGTGGCTGTGACTGTATTAAAATAAGGAGGGCCACTAATTAGCGAGTTACGGTAAACAAAATTGCTTCCCATAGAAATATCTGGCGAATGTATAAGTTTAGTAAACAAATAATCAAGAACCACTGAATTTACGATGATTTATAATTTTTCTTAATTATCAGTGATAATCGTCAATCACCAGTTTAAAAGCCTTTTGCTATATCTCTCGACCATAAAACCGATCAATATTGCATCGTAGAGGTGCGTAGCGATAATACCTGTGATCAACGTATGCGTGCATGAATCAATCCATAGAAGGCTCTAAAGCATTCGACACTCTCCAACAAATCCGACGATGTCTTTCTTCTTTAACGGTAATTTCAGCTAGCACAAACATTTTCCGGAGGTTTCTTCCCCGGCAGCACATTCAAATCCTTTGCGTTTTCCTTTGTATCAATCTTTGTGGCATATGGCAAGTGACAAAATTTCTGCTGTCGACTTATCCTCATGCACTTCCTTCTTATAGCGTTCTGCTTGAAACCGTTTGGAAGCGGCAACAGGTCACTTACCTGTAATCTACCTGTAATCTCGGGACGCATCGTTTCCTCCATACTACCGAGAGGGCATTCATGAAATTTGTGCCACGACAGTAACGACAGTCACCGATATTTCCATCTGAGGTGCCTATCGTTAAACTTATACAGCTAATAGCTCCAACTTCAGTTTTCTGAGGATGGCTTATCCGATTCGCTAGCGTTTTTCTTTACCTACAAATCTTCTCAAATTATTTTTAAACGTTTATTTATTTATTTGTTTGTCTATTTGCTTATTTATTTATTTATTTATTTATTTATTTATTTATTTATTTATTTATTTATTATTTATTTACTTATTTATATGTTATTTATCCATTCAACCTTCTGTGCAGGGAAAACACATATGGTGAGATAAAAAAACAAAGCGAAATAACACAGTTAATAGGTAAGCAAACACAGACACACGATAGAACAAAACAGGTATTTATCATATTCGTTACGATTTTCTTGTTCAAAATATGATAATACCGCATGGTGTGTGGTTTTTAGAGGTCATACTATATGTATGTTCACATACATTCATAATAAATCTATAAAAATATCCGTAGATAGTTTTTATTAACGGTCGTAAATTATCGGTGATTTCGTTCGTTGTCTTTTTTACCTGTTTAATCGCTGAGAACATGCACCTGTCCACCTGTTCATAACGTTCTCTAACGCTCATTTTCAAATGTATGATTCATTGGAGCGTTGTGTGTTGTGTCAAAATGTATACCTTTTCTCATTACCTATCGAAAAGAAAATAAAATTTTCGATCAGAACTCTTGCATCTTGCAATCTAAACTTAGAATATCCTTAATGTCGGATAAAGAACGCCTGAGGAAAATTATCTTTCATATTGGTGATTTTTCGATAATAAACCGAAATTTTTATTTTTTTCGAATTTTTTTCGTCGTTCATTTACAATTTTTTTTTTTAATTTCATTAATTATTCGTTAATAATTAGACGCTCGATATATTATAATCTATATTTATTAACGCAAATTATTTGCTCATATTTTTTTGAAATTTTATTGCTTAATACTAATTTTTTCTTTTTTCTTTTCATTTTCATTTTAATTTTTGAAATTATTTTGAAAATTTATTATACAATTAAATTATAAATGCAATAATTAGAGGTAATTTTATTATAGGCCATTTTATTATTTCATATAGGCCATATATATTATAATATAGGCTATATATTTTTTCAACGAAAAATCAAATTTCAATAATAATTTTAGACAATTATTATTATATTTATATTTATAATGGTAGTTATAGATGCTAACTTATTGATATCATCATCTTATGTCCATTCGTTGTTTGCTTTTACGCGTTTTCACCTATTCGCAAGTGCTCTTTAATGATATCTTATCTATGTGTATATAATTAATTGTATGCTTCATCATCCTTTATCAATTTCTCCTTTATCAATTAGTAAATTTGATCGATAATTCGTATGCGAATTTTTAATTTCGCTTCCGATTAGGTAGAACTCATACAGGTGTAGACAGGTGTGGCAAAACAATCGGCACGATTTATGCTGAGGATTAATTCCTGAAACCATTTAAGCATTAAAATTCAATAGATAAAACCTGAATATAATTAAAATTGACGTGTAAAAAAAAAAAAATTTTTTTTTGAGTTGAAAATCGACGAATCACAACCGATATGAGTAAGAATCAACAAGCATTTCATATTGCTTCTCGTGATTTGTGAGGGAACATATTTTTCTACGGCATAAAGCCATTCGAATGCAAGTTGATTGCTTTAAACGCTATAAATTTTAGTTGAGCTGAAGAATTCAAAGATTGATTTATTTCCATCCTATGGCATTGGCCTGATATGATCACTTCGAAAACTCTACCCTCATATCTTCATGTGTGGATCCGGAAATTGACATGGAAAGTCCTTATTAATTCGGAAAGTCGGATAAGTCGGTGCATATTGCACAACAACGACGCTTATTTTTTAAAGTCATTTTTTTTATTTTTATTATTATTATTATTATTATTTTCTATTTAGCTATTTACAATATTTTTATCTTCAGATCATTTCTATATGGATGCAGAAATAACCTGAGATTAGGTTGCGACTCATAATTATTAAAAGCGAGTCTATAGTTGCGTAAATTGTTTGTGTTTGCAGAAATTGTGGGTATTGGTGAGGGCTGATTGATTGATGGGTTGGTGGGCGTGCAAATATTGCACGTTACGCAACGATACGTCGGCGTTATTATGTGCCGCTTGTGGATCACAGAATCCAACAAAAACTCCACGTACCCAACAACATAGTATCCTACCGAAATTACCAAGTAAGTTGATACTCTCGTTTCTTCAATCTCTTCGAGGATTTTTTTTTTTTTTTGATTGTATGTAGTCGCCCCCAACTGCGGTATATTTTTATCGCATTTTACCATATTTCTACCGTATTTACCGTTTATCGTATTTGCCGTATTTCAAAAAAGCTTTCGCTAAGATTAAATTCTCCTATTTGCCATGCAATTCCTTATATTTGCCCCATTTTTATTTAATAAATCATTTCGAAGTAAACACTTATGTAGAATAAATTTTTCTGGAATTACCAACGATTTTTTGGAATTTTCAGTGAAAAGAACCTATCCAGTTTGGTGATGAAAATACATGAAAAGCATCGAGTTCATGGATTTTCGAAGAGCGGCATTCACATACTTGTTATCTCGATCATTGATTGAACGATCCTATGATCCTAGTTTCTTTTAGAAATTATTATTTTCGGTTACGTTTGCTGAACCTGTCTTCCTGTCGCAATCATTATTCCGCTTAAGCTGCATTGAGCAACTTTAGCTAACTATAAAGAAATTAGTGAATTTTTCTATCTATAGTCATGCAAGAGGATACTACATTTCTTCACTACTTCACATCGTTTCAGAGGTATCGATCACTGGTGCACTAAATGCAATCGATTCCGCGTTGACAAATGTTGGTCTCCTTCCACCTCTACCATCGCAATCAACACCTTCGCTTACCTCTACTAAGTGGTATACACCAATTATCGATCGGATTTTACCGCCCTCTTCGACTTATCCAACAAATCCACCGCAACCTTGCCCTCCTTCTGAATATCCTCAACCTTACATTTACCCTCAGCCTGTAGCGACTCCCAGCTCTCAACAATCCAGAGGCAGTCCATCTGCCTTAAGTCCTCGACGCACTAGTCGTGGCATATCGGGAAATCGTCGTTCCCCTTCAGCCCCTGATATAGCATCATCACGTAGTGAAACGGAAGGAGCGCAATCGTCAGCGGTAAGCAGTTCACCTGTTCTCATCTCGTTAATCTTACGCTATGCAGTTCTTAATTGCAGTCTACCTGAGAGACGTTTATAGAAGTGGTCAGATTCGCGTTTCTTTCATTTCCTCCCATTTCCCGATTCAAGGATCTAAGACACCACTCATTTGGGTCATCATTATAGTGTATGACAGGGTGTTCATCAGCGTATATTGGTTTTTTTGACCTCGCAAAAGGTGGTCCTCTTTTAAAGGTGCATTTTCCAGGAGGGAACAGGTGTGTGGACCTTCAACTCAATAAATTATAGTTGAATAGAAGGTGAATGCTGCTATGATATTGTTGTTTGAAGGGATGTGAGCGTGAACGAACACTTCCGTCACCACTCTATTCATCGTCGTCAATTCATCTTGAGAAGCGTGATGTGCAAGAAGCGTCGAATACCTTCGTTAGGATTACTGAATTTTGCAGGTATATTGCTGTAATATTTAAAGCTAAATTGCAATTATCATTGCCAATGAATATTGGAAGATGAAAGAACTCATTAGAGTTTTACTCGTTCAAATATATTGAAGTTATTACTTGAAGGTTTTAATTTAATTAATTCAGCTCCTAATTTAATGTCGATAATATGGAAGTATTATGGGAATTGAAGTTGAGGGTTCTCATAATTTGATTATATATGGAAGTACTTCGTCGAATTTTTCGGGATATTTTAGTATTTTTTTTTTTTTGGGGGGGGGGGGGAGGGGAATACTTTCTATCACTGATCGGAGTTGATTGAAGAAAAAATATTGAATGCATTGATTATTTTTAGATTTTTTTATTAATTTGTTTTCGAATTGATGAAATATTCTGTTGATTTTTTTCTTCGCTTATTTAGTGTTAGGTTGCAACTTTTTGAAAAACTTGAAACTTGTGCATGAATCGCATTTAATCGAAGGGAGATTATATGTTTATTGCAAAAAATCTCGAAAAAAGGAGCACACAAAACTAGGCACAATAATGAATACTCAATGCGGAATAATTCTACTTGAATCATAGTTTAGTGCAATCCTCCTTTGCAATGACAAGCCTATAATTATCCATAGCATTCAGTAACCGGGATATTCTTTTGAGCCTCTAAATGGACACCTTGATTCAATGAGATAGCAGCACCACACAATTACTTTAATACTTAACAATTTAATAGCATAGAAATAATTTTATTTTCACAACTAACTACATCGAAAACTAGCTAGCATAAAATCTTTTAAAGAACTAAACCACTAGATGCAGTAATGAATTGTATGTAACATTATTGGTCTTAGTAGGTCTTCATAGGTATGAGTACATAGGTGGTACCCTTAATTGATCTTCGAGCGCTCCTCATTTTTTTTTTTTTTTTTTTTTTTGATTATTTAATTCCTATAAAATAGGAATATTTCATATTGTGATCGATTTTAGGTCTAATAATATACCGTTCATCGATGATAGCTTCCCGCAATGTTTGAAGTCGATAGGTGATTTATCTCGAAATAATGAACAACGAATGAAACCGAAGGTCAAAGCCAATGAACTTATATGGTTACGCCCTCAGGATATGTTCACTAAAGATGGTCATCGTTATACGTGGACAGTGTTTCGAGATCCGAAAGCATCCGATATTGAACAAGGTACACTATTTTGATTTATTATTTGGCATCATCTTAGGGCAACCTTTTCAGTAGGGGTTTTTCCCATCGATTTATAGTTTGCAGCATAGAAAAGTGGTCGAGACTTACGATTCGATAGAGATTCTAGCTAAATAGATTAAACAAATTGGAAAACGCATCAGACGAGCTGGCACAATATGCGCTTTTACACTTCACTCCATATGACCAACCAGTAGCAGAGATTGCTAACAAATAATAAACTGTATGCAGTAATCTGTTCATATTTTCGATTATTCGGCCACTTCTTTATGTATGCAGTTTTTTTGCGTATTATCTCGGTTTGAAGTTGATAAAGCAGCTTGAAAGTTGATATGAAAGATTATATATGTTTTATTTTATAATTACGAAAAGATTAATTTGCTTTGCAAGAGAGACTAAGAAGACCGAAGAGTAATATCGCAAGAACTGAAATATCACTGAAGAAAGTCTTATAAAAGTCCTTATCAAGCCTCTCACCTCTATCCCCTCCCCCCCCCCCTTTGGTTCTGCCATCGCTGTCCAATGAAACGAGCCCGGGACCAGTCAAGAATTATTTTTCGTGCTCAACAGCTAAGCGTACTCACACAGTTAAATTATTGCTTGAGAAGAGGGTTTTTTTTGTTTCTTGTCTCCGTTATCAATGGCTACGCGCTTGGAAAATGTTACCATATCATTATACTTATAGGTTCATTGGGTAATTGTTGGTTTCTATCTTCGTTAGCGGTGATTGCGGAGAGACCGGATATTCTGGAGCAGATCGTCCTCACCAAGGTCTACAATCCTTTCGGCATTTATCAAATACGGTATTACTTTTATGCTTTCATGTAGCAGGTAAAGTCTCTATGAGACGAGAGACCCATAATGACGGCCAAAATGGCTCAAAGTTATGGAAGGGAGGCGGAGAGAAAGGGAATAAGTGCCCCTGTGGTTTCATTCGGTGTTCCCCGTTTAGAGAATCGGATAATTAGTTTTGACATCAATATTCTTTGTTGGAATGCTGTAGATAGCTTATTCAACAGTTTTATATAAGTTTGTGCTACGTTTAGACGCGGAGTGAAAGTTTTAATGCGCTGCAGTTATATCTTCTACTATTGTATTCATTCCCTTCCCTCCATTCCTTCCCCTTCTTTGCCGTCGATCCTTATCCGGCACCTAAGATAGTCGACGGAAATGTAAATTTGGGCACCTGCAACACTTAATCTGATGATTGAGCTATACGGAATTATCTTGTTTTTTTTTTTTTTAGTTTATGTGTCGATGGTCGATGGCAGGTGGTTGTTGTTGATGATTTCTTTCCTTGTCATGCTCGCACTCGTGGTCTAGCATTTGCTGTTGGGCGGCGAAATCAGGTTTGTTTTGTAGGGAAATCGGGGTTTTTTTTTTTCAGGAAGAAAAAGGATAAATTTTTGAATAGGGACGATTTCTTCTTCGAAAAAATGAGCGCCTCTTCGTCGTAGAAAAATTCATCGGCTTAGAATCAGAATTTCAAAAAATTTTCCATATTTAGGCGATATTTTTCTTTGTTTTTTATAGAATCAAAACAATAAACATAAGACAAATACGTTGTGCATGTTATATGTTGATGGTGCAACAACGTTTAGAGGGTTGAGTCTTAAAAATTAGAGTTAATGCTTCAGTGATCCTGAATTTAGCACAGCACTAGGAATTTTTTAAAAAAGACTTTGCGAAGAAAACGAGAAGTCTAATTTATAGAGGTGATTCAGATCAAAGAAATATGTAGAGGTGATTGTGAGCAAATCTCCATATCAATGCATCAATAAAATATTTATTTTTGCAGTTGTGGGTACCGTTGATCGAGAAGGCATTTGCGAAGATTTCCGGAAGTTATGCAAAGCTACTAGCTGGTCGAACGGTTGAAGGTCTCGCTGTGCTTACGGGTGCACCATGTTCACAACTCGATTTGGAGAACGTTAGCAGCCCCGATTCTGAACAAATGCTATGGGCAAGTTTACTTAGTATGAGGTAAGTGAAATTTTTCTGCTGATATGAATTTCAATTTTATGCGCCATACTGCTTTAATTTGAATAAGGTTTCCTCGAATGTAGCAATTTTCATTGAAATCTTGTGGAAAATTAAAACTCCCTATGTCGATTGTAGTGATTTTTTTCAGTTTTTCTTTTGACTCAGTTTTCAATGAAATTTACACCACCATTAGACTGTAATTGTCGGTTTCGGTCAACGGTTTAGCCTTATTAGGAATGCGACGCGCCATTTTTTAGGGGCGACGAAAGAAGCTTCATGTCATGCTTCGTTACCCGAAGTCATACTTGAAGTACATCTAAATAAGGAGTTGCGGCAGATATTTGAGAGTCACGAAAAGAGTGGAGAGCGTTTTATAGGTCTAGCTGCGTCAATTCAGATGCGTTTCTGCATCACTAATAAAGTTGATGCAAAATGACCTGATGTTTTTTGAAAATATTCCAGTGAGGCTATAGTGTGCCAAGATTTTTAGAAAGTTTTCGTTGATTGGGGTCCGTGAAAGCTGAATTTAAAATAAAACAGATTAAATCGATATCGACTTGATCAAGAAAGAAGTTACTACACGCAAAAGCAAAGTCGTACTTGTTTATGAAATGTTGGAGTACGTAAAATTTTGGCTGAATGAAAGGGGGACGGAGATGGATTAGGTAGAAAGAAGCATTCGGATGGGATGCCGTTGCCGTAAATTGGGAATTATGTCTTCCTTTTTATTTTAAGTGCTATTTGAATTAAACGAAATGAAATTTGCGTCATAACAATGTTCAATTGATTTCAGAAAATGCGATCGCATTTTTTTTGTGGCTGCATATTTACATATATGTAGGCCTTATATTTAGTGGCAGTGTACCCCATTCTTCTTTTGGACACTTTGCTCTATAAAATAGAGCCCTGTAGGCTTCGTTCGCGGTAGTATCACAAATTAACAGCCGATCTGTTCCTATGAATCTTTGAGATTCTTGGTTTGGTAACCGATGATGGAACTTCGGTCCTTGTGATCGCTTTCATCGACCTCTCGATTTTTTAAGAAGCAACGATTCATGGCAAAGGTTTTGGATTGGTGTTTGAAGCGACTTTTTTCCTCAGGTTATCTTCATGGTTTGTTTTACACGTCCGGCTATATGTCCGGTTTCCACATCCATCACGAGGTTGAATAATTTTGCTTTCTCATAATATATTGGTTTCACTGGTATCATATATATGTTAAGTAATTTAAGGGAAGCGCGATTCATAATGGGATGCAGCTGTGGTGCGGGTAAACGCTATGTGGATGACGCTAAATATAAGGCAGTTGGTTTACAACCGAGACATGCCTATTCATTACTCGATGTGGCCGAATATAATGGACACAGGTATCTTTTACAACTGTTTTGTTGTTGATTTTACGAACAAACTTATTTACTTTCTTTTAACGCTATTGAGAGGTAAATTGTAATGTTTAGCGTTACTTGTAATATTTTAATTGTTTTTTTTTCTTGCTGTTGTTTTGAATTTCATATGTTAATGAGGAGATAATTTTCTGAAGTTATTATTTTTGGCGTTTTATTTTTTCCCTGGTGGAGGTCTCTTTTTTTTTTTGTCCCTGGCTGACTAGCTTGTTGTTGAATTACGGATGCACGCCCTTTCCTTCTTCATTCAAGAAGGGTTGCAGATTTCTTCAGTTTTTATGAGTGTAGCGATTGAGTCTCTTGTATCCTTTGAGGTGACGGATTTTTGCAGTAAGGAAAGGATCTTCGTGGAAGTGTTATGTGAACAAGCTATTTACTCTTGTGATGCTTGGCTTCTATCTAGTCTTTTTCAATTCTAATCTCCTTTATCACTGCATTTGCTGTCATTTAAAGAAAAATAAAACATTCCACTTGTTAAGGAAGCAACCTGTAATTTATGAGGGTTTCATGATATGTGTGGACACTAAGCTAGATTTTAGTTTGTTCAGATCCTTTTTTCGGTCCTTAACGATGGCCGCAGTGGTCCCAATGAAGAGATCTTTCATAGCGTTGGATTGGTGTTATAGTTTTGATTACTTTATCTATCTATCTAATGATTATGAATTTATGGGAAATGAGTTTATGCGCCTAGTTCATTCAGCGCATCGACTTTATCGATTGATCGAATTTATTTTGTGCATTTCAATATGTTGAGAGTTTGTTCACTCCACATTTGATATAGCGGCTGTCAATAAAGGCGATAAGAGTAATTCACAATAAAACGGTGAAGAGGTCGCAATTTGAGATGCGGTAGGATGGTTGTGTAGTAAGTGATGCTTGTATTTGCCCACATCTTTTTGGCAACTGCTCCCGGGTGAAGTCATGGTCAAGGGTGATTGACAGCTTTTCGACATGAGGTTTAAGCGGTTTTTTTTTTGTTTTCATGCGAAGCATTGAGCAACTTTTCGTGGAAAGAAAAGCCTAGTTGATGGTCAGCTGTCTGTTTTTAATTGTATGGAGACGATCGGTCATCGTTTTTCACCACATTTGCCGCAATCGTTTCTCTGCAATGTGCGCTAACTTGATTTATTTGCTTAAGGTTGGTTCGTCTGCGTAACCCTTGGGGAACATTCGTGTGGAATCAAGATTGGAGTGATTCTTGGTCTGGATGGACAACGAGGGCTCGTGCAGTGCTGTTGCCTAATGGTCCAGAGGCTGGCACATTCTGGATGCCTTTCACGCAATTTTTGAAACATTTTGATACGGTAATTTTTTCGACCTTATAAGCGTTGGGTTCGTCGAATGCAATTATTGTTGTTCTAGGTGGACGTAGCTAAAGTGCGTTCTGCGTTCGGCTGGAAGGAACTCCGCATCGACTGTACGCTTCAGCCATCTTGGGGCAGGCACCACATCACGTTTGTTTTCCTCTCTCTTCTATCGTTTTATGCGCTTTGTGAGAAAATTTGTGATAAAAGAACGTATCTAAATGATCGTCGAGGTACACAAATTAGAGGCAATATATTTTGTACAAGTTTTTGGTGTTATTTAAATGTTTCTAACATTGATATTAGAGCAGTTATGGCCTTTGAGAGCTTCAATGATGGCTTAGCCTCAAATCATGAAAGTTCTTCCATATTGGGGAAAGTTTTCTTCGATTAAACAGTTATAGTGCAGAACTTTTTGAGCGATATGATGTTCGGCTCATTTTGCGGCTGATCCAAAATTTCCGGATTATTTCCGGTCTTTTTCATTTTCTTATAGCGATTCAAGTCTAGGATCAAGCGATGAGTTGAGCACTTTAGTCGTGATAAACATTGCAGAGGAGTGCGCGTTCATTTGGAATGTTCAACAGAGGTAGCGTTCACCGTCTATCAGGCTGGTTCACGTCAGAGAACCGAGTCTGATATCATGCTTCTCGTGCATCGCGTCGGTCCTATCGCGACTGGTGTTGGTGAATTATTAGTAAGGTGCCTCATTTAATTATTTCTCATTTAATTCGTGATTTTTTAATGCAATTTTGTTGTTTAGCATTTGCTTCGCTTGAAATATTAGAAGCGCAACACATCTTGCGACCAAAGTATTGAATATAACACACCTTGTAACACATGTTAGAGTGCTAAACATACCATGTGTTGTGACGAGTACGAGTAATGCTACAAGGAAGCGTTTGTATATTCGATGCAATGTTGCTATTGTTTGTTGGATATTCCATTTAATGTGTTAGAATGGGAGCTCACTGATTCGAAGGCTATGCCTCCTGTACCGACTACTGCATATTACTTTACTTTTTGAGTTCTTTTAATAAGCTTATTAAACAAAAACGCTGTATAATTTCGCTTTTATAGGAATATAAATTTGTGGTCGGATGTACAATTAACGGGTATGAGCCATGGTGCAATGTGGCACAACCGTTTGTTGAATCAGGCTGATCCACGTGATCTCGGATGATATCTATACTGTCGAATTTCAATTGCTCTATTAAAAAGCCATGAAAGAAATACTTAGAGCCAGGGAACTAAGCTTTCAGCGTTGGAGCCAGCCGCGGTGACTCCGTGATACTTGTCCGTAGCACGCCTATCTGTAATCTGATTCACACCGTTAATTCGAGTTCTTCTAATTTTTTAAGTGCTATGTAAACAGTGCACGTCTAACTGATTTGATTTCGCTGAACTGTGCAAATGAATCTGTAAGGGATTCTGATTCCGGAGTCGTCCTTTCATCCCTAATCAGTACGAGGGGATCATCCGTTCTCTGAAACCCCCATCACTATTTTCGTTCTGCGGCTGATTGATTTCTTTTTTTTTTCATTATAGGAAATCCATAGGTGATTTGTTGAGTATTCAGATCAGCACGTAAGATGGCTCCATTTGTGAGTACTGGCGATGTTTTTCTGCGCGGTCCGTCCGACTATATTGTGCTACCAATATCTTTTTCGAATCTTCATGCAGCAACACGCATCGATCTGGTTGTCGCTGTGCACAGGTTCTCTGCTGCGTATTTATGTTTCATTGATGGGGAAATTGTGTTTAGGCGGTCATCGGATTCAATCCCCCCCCTCTCCCCCCCACTTTTACAAATACACATGTTCATTCATTGGCCTGAGGGAGGGGGGGGGGACTATTGCAGGCCCCACATATCGTTTTGTTTGGGGTTGATTCTCGTGCATCCGTTAAAAGACTATGGAATTAGTGCTTTCTGCGGGGATGTGACTTAAAATGGAGAATGAAGATTGCATTGGCAAGCAATTTGAAGGTTATATTAGATGGCTGCAATTGCAGCGCGCGCCCAATATGTGCGGAGAAGACGCGTTATCCAGCTAGCGTCATAACGGAATCCCTCATCGAATTGGCACTCAAGGAGGGCCAAATCCACAATGTTAGTTCGTTCTTCTGTTTAGCACGGATTGGATTTTGTGGCGTGCCATTTTATGGATTCATTTAATCGTGCATGAAATTGTTCTCCCTTTCTTGCTGCCTCTTGCTTACTCCACTCTCCGATAGTAGGCAGTGATAGCTTATAGTAGATCGTTATATTTCAGAAGCATCAGAGAGGATCAGTCTAGAAGAGGGAGGCCGATAGAGAAAAGAGGAAACTGTAGTTTTTTTTCAAAAAGGTGGAAAATTTTTGAGAATCAGAAGAAATGGAATATTGTGGCGAAAGAGAAACAAAGAGAAGAGAACATCTATGGCGTGCGCGCAGTCATCACTTGAGAATCCACTAATTAGCGCACCATAGAGATATATTTTGGATTCGTTTGACGACTGGTGGATCCATGCGTTGAAATTTTGAAAGCAACTACTATATATGTTAGAATTTAGCTGTGAAGTACAATTTTTAAGAGGATTGAGCCTGGATTTGAAAGGTGTGAAGGATGCCATAATCGAACTACGGCGCAATTTTAAAATTGATAGGGGAAGGGATTCAATAAGAATGAAATGAGCCAACAGCCCAACAGCCAGCCTCCTTTCCTCAGAAATTAGCACACAACGGCTTGAAAATAGAGTTGAAACGAAAAAGGTCAGTTCATATTACAACAGGTCGGAAATAGTGTTGTTATTTTTTGGAATTAAGGAATGGAACTCGACTTATCCGTCACAATTGGGTTCAGAATTCCCGAAAGGTCTCGTTATCGCTTTATAGTCTCTTGGTCGAAACTTGTGGCACTTTGAAAAATTTAGACACCGAGGAGGCGGTGACGGGTGGAAGAAGAATTTGGAGATTTTGAGGTTGCGGAGAGTAAGCTTTTCTGTGTACGCAGTTTGTTACTCTATATTTGGGCAGACTTTCAACCACAGAGGGAAGAAGGTGAGATACTTCCATATTATCATCTGATTCTGAGTCGGGCTGAAAGTTCACTTGGGCAGCCTCTCAAGGAGGTAATTCCATCACCTTGTTAAATGTACATGTGTACATTGATGGATGTTTATATGCGTATGGGAATTAATGTTCTCTGTTGTATTGACCGAAAGTCATGGCAGTGAGCATCTTTTTGAATGTGTTTGGAGAGGGTTTATAGTCGATACAATATTATTTTGGGCCTTGTGGCGCTGTGATTTGATGTTTGTGCTAGCATATCGAAGTTACAGACATTGGAGGGCGTTGCTGCTCGTTATGTTTCGGACGAGTTTTGCGGTCATTTACTCATTATTGACAACCTCCACGAAAACAAATATTTGCAGGTAGGTTTTCGTCTTATTTTTTTCTTTCTTTTTCCTAAGAAATGAATAATATTATGTGGGAACCATAGTATATTAAGACGAACTATAGTCAATTGAGGTTATATGAAGGCAACGGGCATTATTGCTTCTGCTAGGCGCTATGCACAAAAAGCAGCAATCGGTCCCATTCAGTAACTTCAATTTCTGGCAAAATTCACAACTCATTTTCGAGGGGTCTATTAATGTTGAAGGGGGAGGGGAGGTTGGGCGAACGGGAAAGGAACGCTTTGTGGCATAGATGGTGCCATTCTTCACAACATTATGGATCCGTCCTCGGCGCGTAAAGAGTGGCATGGCGTGATCCGTATTTTTTCTCCAAGCTGTATAGTTTATGCGGAGCATTATTTTTCCTTAGATTTATAGAAGGGTCGCATTTAGATGTCGCTCGAGGGCATGCTCTATATTCTAGATTTCTTTAGGTCTTCAGGTCTATCAGTTCAGGTCCTCAGGTCTTCAAGTCTATTACTGCAGGTTACTTAAGTTCTAGGTTCTTCATTTGCAGGATGACTTTTTTTAGAAATTCATTAATCTGTGTACTGTCTTAGTAAACTACCTTGATTTGGCTAATCTGTTTCGTACTCAAGAACTATATGTATCATTTTCTCGTTGAAGTTCTAACGTTTAGTTGATTTCTTTTCTCTTTCGGCCTCATTCGCCATATGTTCCAGCTTCTTTTCTCTTCCTCCTTCTCGGCCGTCCATCTGATACACTCTGCGGAGGGTATATTTTCACTTAATTGAAACGTTATGTGCCAATGTGTTGACATGCCAAAATTTTTAGTGGAAGATATATATCCTGTTCATTAATCTCTCTAAGACTTCGTTGCCACAATTCGCCAACTTTATAAGCCTTATGTTTCGTTTGTACGTGCGGGATATATTGTGAGAAAATACAGCACTAAAATTTTAAATTAATTCTGATGATTTATGCTATGCGCGAACAATATCGATCATTGGCTGTCTTAATCGTTAGGTTTTTCTCAGTGCCATAAGGAAAAATCGCATATGAAAAGTTTGTTGCAAAAAAAAAGCAGATAACAGAAAAAGCGACATCACAACTTAATTGGCTCATTTTCAGGTGCACTGTGATTGTTCGAATTCGAGGAATGTGCTATCGACACGTTTCACGTTGAATACTCTCGATTCAATACCTCCATTACACAGACAGGTACCCTCTTTACCCTCTTTACTTTCTTCTTCCTTCAAGAGCTGTTTGGACTTGAGACTCACTCGAAAGATTACAGCATAGGGTAAAGGGAAGGAAGTTGGGAGAATTACAGCATCAAATCATTGAGGCTTCGAGGCCGTAATCGACAGATGCTTATGTTATCAGTTCATCGGATCACCTACATCGACCTCAACAAATAAAAGATCTAGTTGTGAATATTTGAATGATATGCACGTATAAATGATCCCTCTATGGGGGGAGAATCGAGCATTCGCAAGTCGAAGTCTAATTTCGGACTGTGGTCGCAAGTGGGCAGAAAAATAATGGGAAGCGAGGAGGGAAATGAAATAAGCAATGGATGAAGTAGTGTTTTGATGATCTTAGCAGCCTTCTTCTCGTTGGTCGTTGGCTGAGGTCGTAGTCGTTCCCAAATATTGCATCGATGTGGTCATGAACTACAGGTGGTGATGATGCTGAATCACTTTGAACCGACTCAAGGCTACTATGTGGGGCACAGTCTCACACAACGCATCGTTTCATTTCGAGGGTTGCGCGACTGGGTCTCATTAGTGCCGGGTATGATTGCGTTGCCAGCAGATACGGAACATGTGCCTCCACTCGACGACCGTCAGTTGCATTGCTCCATCGACCCCGCCGTCTTTTTCAGTAACATTTGACAAATATTCATATTGGTAGTGGACAGTTGTATTCTAGAGCATCATTGTTCCTCCTCATCTTCATTTCAACTACTAGATGTTTTTGACATTTATCGATTGTAGTTATATCCGTATGGACATTTCGATGTTATATCTATGAATATATGTTTGTATTTAACTTTTCGGTATATTCACCTGAGAGGCTAGAAGAAATTACAATAAAGAAATTGTCTGGGTCTATCCAACACCCTTAGGCGCGTTAATCTAAATACGGTAAGGACCTTTTAAAGGATATCGTCTCTACCTGTCATTTTTTTGGGAAAGGGGGGGGGTGGTGTAAACCTTTGAAGGTGCTATGGAAGATGTTAGTCAGATTTTTTAACACATTCGATCGAGTGGAAACATTTTCCTATAGCGCTTGTAGGAATAAGTACGGTGCCTTATCGGTTGGGCAGGCGTTATCGCAAAATTTGCATATTGTGACAACTATCGTGGCGCGTTTTCCCATTCCTGTTTGTTCTAATGTCATTATGTTGGTATATTTTTATATTCAAATTGGCTTTCGATGAGTTCTACGTTACTTTGAAATATTATTGAAAACAATATTTGTATAATTGTACTTTATGAGGGAGTTTTTATAGTTGTGATGTTTGAATAGGTGTACTTTGTATGTCTGTACTTTATAGTGGTTTTTCGATTGATCACACTGCTACCAACGTTTTTTATAAGGAAATATTGTGGTATATTGGTCGTTTTCAAAACTATCTTTCCATACGAGTGTCTCTTTTTTAATTTTATGTGGAAAGTGAGAGATTCGAAATATCAGGGAGATAGGAAATTGGTCTGTCGACTTCATTCCGGTCGTTTCTGTAATTATGGTAGCATCCTCAGGAACGTCCTCGGGAACGTTCCTTTTTTGGATTATATCCCGCAAATTCCTGGGAATAATTTTTATAGAGAAATTTTCCTGGGAAATAATTTTTGGGAAAGAAAATAATTTTTTCAGAGAAATTTTCTCTCATTTTTCTCGTAATTAGTTGGCTTTCATTAATGGTCTTTCCCATTATTTTTTCCTCTCCCATGAGTCCTTACCTACCCGTCCTCCCTACCCTCCATGCCCTGCTCTCATTCCCTCCTTCCTTTCAGTTTTTGTTTTTTTTTCCAAATCTCTTAGTCGAATGTTATGTTTCAATAAGTGTCATTTGTGCCAATTTAGCTCAAGTTTTTTTTTCTTCAAGTTTTTTTGACTTGAGAAGAAAGTTCGCATTTGCACTCTCTCTATCATCCTCGTAATTTCTTTCTTCCTTGATATCCAGGGTTGAACTTTTCATTCCGATATTCACTTAATTGCCTAATTTCGCTTTATTTTGCATTAGTTGATCAATTTATGAGGAACGTTTATATGTGTGTATTTTGTATTTGAATTTGTTTCAATATATGCAGCAAAAAAAAAAAAAACGTTCAATGATGGCTTACATAGTTTAACGTCAATAGTTAATTTAAATTAAACTACAAAAGAGTTTTTTTCTTTTTTTTTGAAAAAAGCTTGACGTGAAGCCAACGATCTCATTATCACAAAGCGATGCTTATATCCTAGAACTTTTTAATAGAGGAGAAGGAAAATAAAATCTCAAAAAATTAGACAGATAGAACGAATATCTCAATAGCAAATTCAGATTATCCGGTGGAAATTCCACAGATGGAATTCAATGAATTACCGACGAAATATTCATTCTCAAGGGAATCAACGAACCGGAAAAAGAAAACTTCGTTATGGAATTCGTGATGCGTTATAGTTCTTGAGGCTTGATGGATTCTTTTGATGGACGCAAAATGCATGAATGCATCCTAAATTTAAAATATTGAAACGTTGCACTATTTGAGTGGATATCGAATTGCCGTTTCATCGATAAACTCGATCGTAGCTTATATATCTCAAATTGTAATGCTATCACTTCCACAACAAATACTTCAACTTTTTTCCTCATCTTATAGAATAATATTAGTTTTTGCATATAGGCAAGGGAAATTCTTTTAGCAATAGAATGAGGAAGATTTTCAAAAAAGAAGCGAACATTGAATATTCCCGCTAAATTCTCTTCATTTTTATTATTTGTACCCTCTTTTGTTCACACACTACATTAGCAGTTTTAACAGTAGTTGGTACCACTTTTTCCTGACCTCTGTCTGTCCTCCTCTATCGTTGTTTAGTTGCAGCTTCATTATTTTTAACCAATATAGCTGAGGTGAATATTCGCAGAAGTTGTTGTAATCGCAGCAGTAGACGGCTGCACGTACATGGATTACGGTTGTTGGCCACATGCTGAGTGCCAAGAAGAGCATAAGAGCAGAACAGGAAAGGAGCCGACTTGATGCATATAAATCTGCTGTTATACTGATCTTTATCCAGTGTTTTTTTTTTTTTTGCTAGCTTCTACAGACGTGATAATGTAATATCTGCTTGTTGCTGTCTGTCTGTCTGTCCATTTGTTGGACTATTAAGAAGTTGTGACTGTTTGACGTGACTGTGAGGTTGGTTGATTTCAGTCTATTCCACAACCCTAAGAGCAATTTTGCGTTCCGCATGATTATTTTCTGCAACACATGAAATGTGGAGACCACAAGCCATCCTGAAATTTGCGCGTCAAATATAGCTGAGAATTTGAAAAGTCTGTTGGCCACGTCGAAAACGAGTTATGTGAAGTTTTATTTCCTTTATTTTTTCTTGAGTATTCCTAAAACCGATTAATTCAATGAGCGCAATTATAAAAGCGCACATCGCGCCTATATATATATATATATATATATATATATATATATATATATATATATATATATATATATATATATATATATATATATATATATATATATATATATATATATATATATATATATATATATATATATATATATATATATATATATATATATATATATATATGTTGAAGCATGAAAAATGAGAAACGTAAATAAATAGTTGGGCCTCAGCGTTGATCATGGAGGTAATATTCTTATACCTATTGTACTGTTTGAAAATCGTCGATATTTGAACATCGATAGTCGGCGATTTGTATCGATTCGCGATGAGTGATCAATCGAAAGTGTGAATTGTGATATGATGATTAATTCAGTGATACATTAAAATACGCCTCATTTACTTTTTGGAATTGCAAAATTGCAATTGCTTTGAATTGCAAAATATTTCCTAATAAGTGACCATACTGTTAAATTCGTTGAGCACAGAAACTCGATGTTTAAATGTCTATGTTTCTCATTCAAATTAATAGACCGTCTTAAATGTTTCAGTTAAAATACTTGAAATGTTACTAGTGTTTTATATAATTGCAATAATTTTTACTTTAAACGGTTGATGATGAAAATATGCTTACTACTTACGTATGTGATAAGGATGGACTATATGCTTATAAATCCAACTTTTGCATATAAATCCAACCTTACTGCATTGCAATAAAATAATACTTGCAAAATTACAACTTAATACCATTATTGCAATGCCATCCTAACAAATGAATTCCTTGAGTCAAGCCTCTTTTAAACTAAACAATGCTCGTTATACATGACGAATAAATCTACAATGATTTAACATTGAGTTAAATCCGATTCAATTGAATCTCACCGAAAGTGTTGCGGATGAATACACGTATTACTGATTGAATCGCGAATTTTATCAATCCTCTTTCATCGGGGATTTTATTATCCTCTTCGCTATTTATCGATTATAAAAGCATAAAAGCATATTTATCGCTCATAACCACTATAAATAGAATCTAAACTAATCTTTATGAAATTCCTGTAATTTTGTAATCATGTCCTATGTATGTGAGATAATTTCTCATTTAATATTATCGGCGCACTATGTCTATTGGATTGAAAATCTACTGATTTCGATTATACCTGTATTGACTGCCGCCGATCCGGTAGCCAATATACACTGAAGGTCGTAAAACTCAACTGGCCTGTTCGCTTATTCAATCGTCACAACTCCGTTGAGAAGACGATTTCTTCTACGGTTCTGCTCACTCGAACAACTGCTTCCTTCTCGCTTCTCCCAAACGTTCGTCCTTACTCAAATCTCAAACTTGGGTAATTAAACCTCTTGCATTTTATTAGTGCATAGTGCGCCGAACAACACGATCGCAATTGAATTACGAATTAGCACACGCAACAGCGTCGAATTACGAATTAACAAAACACAGCAACACTTTAGCAAAATGGCATTTCAGATCAATACTGTAATGTTAGGCTTGCAAACTCTTTAGCGATTCCTAGCACGACACAGTAAGTCAAATTCTATCAACCGAAAGACTTCTCATTTCGAAGGATTATGACGATAGTCTGCGACTTAAGTCGCACTGAACAAGAAGCCTACGTTTCATCTGAGCCGACGTCTCCAGCAATAATTATAAAATTCCGCGCTTTTAAAGGATTAAAGCAGCGATCAGGGTAACCGTTGGTGGTTTAACCTAGTCTAAGCAGCTTATTACTCCAGTTCGAACAACCATTACAACATAGACAGTAAACTCACTACGGCCTCTTCCGTTATACCGTTTCAAGACAAGCACGTTAATATGGAGATGGGTAATAATCAAAGAAATCTTCCACACGAGACAAGCAACACTCTTCGAACAAAGAGGTATTGCTTCACCGCAAGCAAACACTCTTTGCACCTTCGTAGCGCACTAAAGTTCGATCTGTATAAGTAAGCTTATTGCTATCCCCTCTTATAGGGTCGTTGGGGTTGTACTTTCGTCAACATCATAGCTTCATGATGAATCCGCTTTGAATGATGCTACCCGTCCATAAAGAGAGCGGCGCCATGTTTCCGGTGCCTTCTCCCTTGTAGAAGCCGCTAGGCCGACGCGTTTTTGTGGTGTTTCTTTCCGCATGCCTTAGTCATCGAAACGTCTTTATACACATGCGCATTCCTTTTGCACTTATAATGTTTAGCTCAGTACATTCTAAATTAGCTATCAAATTTCAAAAATCCGAATGATACTCGCGAGTAATCGCGACAATAATATTCAGGTATGGGGACTTTCATCCGAATGAAGTGAACTTTTTTTTTTCAATTTCTTTATTTTTATGCGTCTAATGTAGTATTAAGTGATTTACGCCACCATATTGTTTATACAAGGTTACGAAGCTATAAAGAAATAATTTAGAACGGTTGTTTATATGATATATTCCCCCAAAGAGCGATGAAAAGCTTTTTTTTTCTTTTAGCAATATGGCTCTTCGAAGAAGCTTGATTAGATATGATGATTTCCGTTCTTATGATATGATAGCGGAAATATTATTTTTGAAGGAAATTTTCATTCAAGAATGCTCATATATTCGAGGGAATGCAATCATGAAGTAACTTATTAGTAATACTTGACTTGTATGAATTGCAATTTTGTTCATTTTTTTGCAATAATTTTCATGGCTATTGCATCTTTTTTTTGCATTGGTCGTTGCTTATGTTTCGTTCATTAGTGCATTGCGAAAAGACCTCAAATCGATATGCTTTTTTTTATTCACCTTTGCAGCTTTCTTTAATCTGTATGCTAGCAAAAGTGAACTTGATTATGAAAGGCAATGGAATTGAGCTTCTATTGAATGCAGTTGCAAAATTCGCTAATCAGTTTTGCATTGCATTTGCCATATTGCATAATTTTTGCACTTAAGGTAGAAAGCGTCGTAAAAGGACCAATTGCTCGATATGTGTACATGTATATGGTTTAGGCCATTTATAGGTTACATAATACAATGGCTTATTACGTATATATTATGTATGCAAAAAATTGTATAACATATAGTGATTTGAAACATGCAAAATAAAATTTGCAATACGCAAGAAAAGGCATGCAAAGGAAGCCATTATAATATACGTAATTGCATTTTCATCGATCAGGTTGATCATCTGTCGGAAGCATCGAAATATGCAACGGGCGTTTTATGAATGAATTTTCCTATGAATCCGATCGCTTGCAAAAATCGAAAATTCCTCTTGTTTGAATTCGATCGGTTGCAAAACAATTCTTGATTTATTTATATTGCATTTAAGGTATTTATGATAAGCAACTCTAAGAAAATGAAACTCATTCTTACCTGACAGGTAATGGATAAAACTCATTTTTACCTGATAGGTAATAGATGAAACTCATTTTTACCTGATAGGTAATAGATGAAACTCATTTTTACCAGATAGGTAATAGTTGTAGAATTTTTATCACCATATCTCTCATCAAAATTTCATCTGCATAATCTATGATAGTGGAATATTACGGTGATAAAATTTTGTTAAAATTATACGAGAGATAAGGGAATAAACCGCATACTCATAGACAACACAATCATGAGGTAATCATAACAAACTTCCGCAAAAGGTACGTGAATTTATAAGTAAGAAAAGCCATCGCACTGCGATGGAGTAAACGATGAGTTTGTTAGAAATTTCTTATCAATTATTGCGCGTTCGGCTGTAAGTAAGCTGTCACCAAAATGCTAGGCGCCGTCTTACTAAACCATGCCATTCAGATTTCTCATCCGAACGAGGAGGATGAAATAAGTCCCGATCGTCGTTCTAAGCGGAACATTGATGAAACATCCGATGAGCATCCAAGTCATGTCAGCATCCGATGAGCAAGAGACGAGCCTAAGCGGCTAACCTTTGTGTGACCTTCTCCTGAGTGGAGATGAGATGAAGACACAATTTATTCGTAATGAATGCTTTATTCATTAAAGTGAAATAAAATAAAATAAACTATAAGGGTGAGAGGTCTAGATATAACACCTTTTCTATGAATATTTTATTTTAGATATGTTGATAAATGCATATGTTGGAATATCATACAAGATATTAGACAAAACTTCAGCAGTCGTCAAATGTCTTCGCAACAAAAATATACTTCGATTGAAAATATTCTTCCATGATTTAGAAAAAAATGCCTAGAAGAACATATAGTAAAAATAAGTCATCTTATGATAAAAAACAATGAACTCCTTTGCAGTTAAAGCTATATTTTAAGCTAGCTTATTCGTTCGAATATGTGATTTTAAAGTTATTTCATCAGCTTTTGTATTGCTTACCTTTCTATATATTGCTTACCTGTCTGTATATTGCTTACATGTCTATATTGCTTACTGCATATTGTCTACCTGTCATAAGCATCTATATCGTTAATGCTACTTACCTGTCTTTTCTATGATAGTTCTTTTGCCAAAAAAGTAGTATTTCTGATAGAAATACTTGAAGAGCAACTTCTTAAACGATGCTAATTTCATGTTGGTTTTTTAGTGATGGGATATTCGCACCTCATTTGTTACATTTCTTCACTATATCAATAATCTCAATTTATCTATCAAAATTTTGCTGTAAAAATTGTTTGAGAAGAATTAGTATATATATATTATATATATAGCGTCTGAGCAAAGACGCAAAACAATTACGGTGAAGAAGGTAGTGAGAATTAATAAAAATCAACAAGCAATTTAGTGTATAGGAATTAATTAAGAAGATATTTGACTGGTCGTTACATATGAAAAGGGCAAAAACTATTGAAAGATATTCGAAACGCGTTGAAGAGTTTCTTTGCGTTCTTGTTGAAGCCCCCATTTGACACTACAAATATTGTGAACGATAGAGCTGTCTCGTTTTTTTTCCAATTTCGATGATTGGCCTTTATTTCGGCTTGATTTTAGTAGTACACGAATCCAGAAGCATAGAAACATAATGCTGATTCATCCATTGTGTACGGATCGCCTCCTGAATGGATCATGCGACTGATGGAAGGTGTAATGATCATATCGATAGAATCGATCATATTTGACAAGATCTCCTCTATTTCAGCCAATGTAATTTTGAGGAAATAACACACAAATAGCGAACATTAGACTCTCTTACATCGAAAAATGTCGAACTAAAAAGAAAAGCATTTATTTGTTGGCGGATAAAGATGCAACGAAAGCTTATTTCCCGTCTACGTATATCACGCGAGCATTGAGATATTCAGCTGAATGACGTCATTATTCAATGGGATGTTTATGGGGAAAAAAATCAGCCTTTCTTTCGGCATTCTTTGATGAGAACGAGAAACAGAGCTAATCGTATTCATTAATTCTCACAGTCGGTAATATCGCCTAATAGCGATTTACGTATGACGGTATAAAACGGCAATTAGCAAATGGCTGTCAATAACCTTTTATGAGATTTGATATTGGGGGATGGAGATATAGGTTCTTGATATATACACTATTATTTCGACTAGGATATCATTGTCAATCATTTCCATTCATCATATGGAATCTGTCGGGTTCGACACTGCGAGTGCAGCATAGCTAGAATTTGCTGGCGAAAATTGCATTTAGTCTCTTCCATTTCTACCATCATCTTATCTCATTTCCTCATACGACTGCAATACGATTTCATATTTTTATTAAACATGATTTTCCGCAAGGGATTTCCATCTCAATCTCCCTCTCTTCACCTCCACTATCACTCTGACATTGTTTTATAAGCGCATTCCTTTGCATATTTTCGAAACATCGATAAAATTTGCATAAACTTCTGGAATGATTGTGCAAATATAAGCGTTTAAATTCTACCTTTAAAAAGAGATGGAAGATTAAAAATAACGAAGCTATCATCTCTTCAATGAAAAGAAGAGCTAAGCGAAGCAATGACTCCTGTCTTTTCCGTCAAAGCAATTCTAATATTTGCACTGCATTTTGCAATCCTCTCAACTTCTTTCATTGTTTAACTCTTAGAGTTATGAATTGCGCAAATTAAATAATTATATTCATTGATTCAATTTATATTTGCATATGCAAATTATCTACTCGTCAAATGTAAATTCCATCATATTGACTATGAGAATGAAGAAATGTATTTCAGTACATTGTAGTGGATCGATTTTTTTTTGAATGAAGCTTTTATTTTATCCATCTATACGCTTTGAATCAATTTTTTAAACAAGAAAAAAAAATCCACAATGAGTAATTCACTAGAGGACATATACCGAAAATTTGAACAGCTTAATTTCATCACTAAAAGTTATAGATTCAATAGAATTAACATCAATTACACGTACTTGTTTAGTATGATCTAGATATAGGAAGCGCTCTTCGATATTAAGTTTAATTTCTATGTATAATATTCATGAATATGATGAATTGATATAATTGCATTTACGAAATGCTTTTCTCTTAATAATAGTGCTAAAAGTAGTTACTATTTTAATATAGCTATGCTTATTTGTACTCTATAGTACTTGTAATGGCAAATTAGTAAATAGTAATGAAAAAAAAAACTTTTTTAGCATGTTGATTTTTATAAATATCAATATATTTTCTGAACGCTTGATGAAAATTTGCTTGATGTTACTATTATGTTGATTATTTATGATTAAGTAATGGTACTTTTGTGAAAACTCTTCAAATAATAGGATCGCTAATAATTATGAATGCAAAATATAAAATACTTCAAATAATTTAGAAAATAATTAAAAATGTTTTTTTTTTTCAGAATGCATTTAAAAAAATTAGAAATTCAATTGTGGAAATAAGTATGGAATTACTAATTTATATTTTATGATTAATTAATGATTGTAATTTCTAATTATAATTGAATTGTTGAAAAAAAAAGTTTTTATAATTTTTGAATTAGAAAATTTTTTAATTTCGAGGCAAATATTTTCGAGTACCACTAAATTTCTTAATTAATTTAGTTACTTTATTTAAAGCTTCTTTATTTAATGCTTCTTTATTCTTACAGTAAACTTTCATCAACTCTTTTATTGTTTATATTGGTGGAAATTAATTCTCAAAAGTAAATAGAATGTTAAAAAATTGCATGTTGATTGACATGGATGATTGAATGGTTTCTTGCTGAGACACTTCAATAAAATGGTTTCTAAGATATATGTCTTATTGTCGTTTAGTGAAGCATATTTAATGGTACTTCATAGAACTCTAATGCGAATTGTCGAATCTGTCGCGTCATCAACGATCAGTAAATGGCTTCCTATCCAGAAATCCATCGTTTCTTTCCTCATCTTTCCAGAAGGTATTTGATGCCACAATAGTTGAATATTCTCATCATTTCTACCTTAGAAATATACAATTGTTGCTCGAATATTTTTCAAGAATTCATTCTATTGATATCTTTAGCGATTATCATTGCTAACAAATAAATCATCCAACAATTAAATCATCCATCTTTATATTTCGAAAAAAATTCCTCTTATTTTAATCGTTGAAATTTTTGATTTAATAGTATAATCGTTTTCTAATTTTTTTTTTGCAATCATACATTTAATATTGCTTCGTTGTTTATTTACTATCGAAATAATGCTCTACTGTCTATTGAGAGTTTAAATAATGAATTGCAATTCCTTTATAGTATCGTCTTATTTGAGAATTTCGAAGTGACTAGTCGATTTTGAAGGATTCCTCCTCCAAATCCTCTCATTAGGCACAATAGAGGAAGAAAGTATAATTTGGGATTAAATCACCTATGCATAACAAAAAATTAGCAGGTATTTTTGAATAATTTTCAGTTTCATTCCGAGCAATTTTTAACGTGGACAAAAAGTTTGCAGAAAACATGAGGAGCCGCTTCCTCAACGATGCTTTCACGTCTCCTTCGTATCATTTCAATGATATTTTAAGTTATTTGAATATCGTTCCATGCTTGATCACTAGCTTTGATCGGAAAATATTTTCAAATTATTGAGGTGTGGTGATATACCACTGAACAATACCCGAGAAAATTGTCTCTAAAATATTTGTTAATTGATTAAAGCGGTTGAAGAAATCGATTAGAGAGGACTTTTTAAATCGATTAACGATGCATTTGAAGCGAATTTTTTCAACTATTTGATGATTTGATTGGTAAAATTTCAACCATAACGAAAAAATTACCGAGAAATTTAATTTAGAGAATTTGTGATGTTTCCGGAAAAAAAAAGGAATTGGTGATTTTCGACCATGCAATAGATTCTATTTGAATTCATTGCCAAATGAATACGGACGGTTATATGCTTCTTGATGGGAGAATGTTCAACACGTTCAACACGTATGCATCTATTGTGTTTACTTCAATAGGATGCCCCATCGTCTATATTTTATCCTTTATTTTTCTACTCAAAAACGCTATCTATTCAGAGAATTTTCTTTTTTTTTTTCTAAATGTTGACCTAAGTGGGAAATTTTTTTCAAATCAACGAGGTAATAATCTTCAAGTCAGGTAAATAAGGTATATTGCCTCGATTTTATCAAAGTAGATGGAAATTCATTTGCGATAAACTGTATATTGATAGTCTCTGACTTTTTTTTGCACTTCAAATTTAGAGAGAAGTTTGCATAGCCGAAAGACGTTCTAAAAAATAGAGAGCTAGAGAGACTCCCATAAACTCGATTAATAAACTTTTCAAATGAGGCTTCTCAATCTGCAAACTTCATAATCAATTAAGAATAAAAACTATGGAAAATTCTTTTCAAAATTTAATTAATTCGATTCTCGACGACGCGAATCGTGCATTATTCTCTATCAACGCATTATTAGGTCTATACGTTCGAATATGCGTGCTGCATATTCGTTTGTTCAGTAATTTCTCATTGGGAAGCCATGAACCAAAATTTTTGAAATTTATTAAGTCGTAGAATAGATTGATTTTTTGTAAACTCACTAAATTAAACATACATCATATGTTGCTTCGCTAACTCTGAAAAGAGTTCTAGACATTCAAGAGGTAAAAAGAAAATTTTAAGTCATTTCAGATCGGTTGGTTTTTCTTTTTTTTTTTATTGCACTGATCAAGAAAAAATTAATTCATTTTTCGCAGAAGATTTGCTCGAATGGTCGGTCAGATTGTTAGAAACGTGAACGCATTATTAATCCGGTTGATTATTATTTGTTTTGCAATTTATGAAACCGGTTGATGAAGTGAGCGGAATACAAATGAGCGCATCGTACGGCTCCTCTGGTAATCTTTTCCAATTTTTTTTTGCCCGGTCGGCGTGATTTGAAAATTTGACCTACATAGTTTATTTCGACAACTTTAAATCCCCATAAATCTCTTCTAGAAAAATATAAGGAACGAGAGAAAATGGTAGTGAACTCAATGAATGGTGGAAAGCGGAAGAGACGTGGAGGAAAAGCTGGTGCTGATCGGAAGAAAAGCTGATGCTGGCTGGAGGAAATGTGGAGAAAAATTCGTGCTGGACGGAGAAGATGGGGACCAATCCTTCTCCACTCCCATCCCCTCAGAAAGCAATTTTCCCCGAATGCCTCCACCTGGCTAAGAGTCCTCATATATAGCTCAGGGTGGATGGTGGACTTTTGACCGCAGTTGCAGACGATCCCAAACATTCAGCTGCCACTGAGAACAACAGTGCAAGAATTTTATTTTCTTGTGACACTGTTTTGTGAAAGTGTTTGCGACGAGAGCAAAGTACTGAGAACACTGTGCACTCGTCTCGACGTCGGGTAAATTCATGTGGAAGATGATGTGGAACTTGGACTATAAGGTAGATTACACCGTCCAAATTTCTTGACTATAGCTTCGATGAGTTTGGAATTGTCACTGTTGGACTGGTAGACACAGACACACTTATACACGTACGCACAGAACGAATCTTGTTATAGCATGCTTCGCGAGAACGTCTAAGATAACATTGCAGTAATGCTTAAAATGCGTTTTAACGCCTCACTAGACGACCGATTGTTGTTGTCCGGATCCTGAATCAAAGAAATCCCCTTCGTTTTTTTTTTGCCAACTTAGCTCTCTATGCATGTTGAAATATTCGCGACTCCGAAATGGGCGATCAGAGACCTGCGAGGAAAATTAAACATATAAAATTTCACCATAAAAATCCTATTGGCGACTAGATGAGACAAGAAAAAAAAAATGCCTTAAACCCCTATGATGAAAGTTATTGTTGTATGTTGCCGTATTTCAATTTATTATTGCATCCCATAGGGAGATAATTTGGCCTATGTTTTGTTGCTTCTCGAAATTATCGATAAATTCTATAAAATTCTGAGATGAATTTTGTTATTGCTCCATTTTGTTCGTTTTCTTTTTTCTTTTTTTTTTGGTCTAATAATATTTTCTAGCTATAATAATATAAAAATAATTAACGGTTTTCTAATATTGCCTAAAAAGTTGAAAATTTTTTCCTCTATTGCATGATCATGCCAATGATTTCTATAACTCTAAAGAACGCTTCTGAGATATTCATCAGTTTAATCGAACTTGTGATGATCGAATTTTTTCCTACGAAAATGCACTGTAGCTCATATCGACTTCTCTTCTTTCAAATACTAGAAGGTGAGGTCCTTTCTTTCAACTACGAGAAGGTGAGTCCTTTCTTTCAGAAGTGGTGCCCGTGACTTCAGTTTTGCAGTCATTTCCAAAATACATTGATGGTTGCAGAAAATTACCTGTAATAATAAAATGCATTTTGCGCTCAATCGTGTTACCTCAGCAGAAGCATCCTCTCTCCACTGTTCGTTCGCTTATTGCAGAGTCATACTTAGAAGCAGTTAGTTGCTCCTTCACCTCATCTCAATCCTTTTCCATATAAAGCATATGAAAAAAGGAATGAAATTTTATATACTCCATCTATAGGTGGGGACATAAAGGTTCCGGAAGTTCCGGAGGTATATTCCGGAAGCCAGTAGCAAAAAGATATTGCTGCATATAATGCAAATCGAATTGATTTCAGAAAAGATTCTTGACGATCAAATGAATTCCTTTGAGCAAATTTGCATAGTGAATGCAAATAATATTGACTCGTGATTTGCATCTATCAAGTGACAATAATAATGTTGATGTCGAAGATTTAGTCATTAGAAAGGTGTCTCGAATAACCATTCTCTCATTCGTTCCCCAACTTCCTCGGTATCAGCGTTCGTGCAATGCCTCTTTCATCGCAATCAAACATGTCTCGATGAGCCGATATTAAACTATTAATAACTGATTCGACAGCCTCCGTTTTATTCCGCTAGCAAGATCAGCTTATGCCGATTTATATTTTCGATATTTATATGTAAATGAAATTACTTCAATATATTGTTGAAAATTTTTACTCTTACTCTGCTAACTAATGAATTAAATAAATGAACTTAAAAAAATATAGAAATAAGCCAGTTTATTACTTATTTCCATTATTTGTCTTTCATATTCATTACTGAAAGTCGTAAACGTCCATCGTGAAGATAGAATACGTCTCTCATCATATCGACGATTTCTTTAAAGGATTGTATATATCACCTCACGAATATATCGTTGCATAATTTGAAAATTAATGCGAAAATAAATCGTTTTTAGTGAACGTTTAATTTAATTCAATTTAATAATTATTAAATTAAATCAAATAAAATAAAAAAAAAGAATCTAAATTTAAATAAAAATATTACGAAATATTCAAATAATTGCAATATAATTCCCTAATATTTCTTCGATTTCTTTATTCCAATATTTCTTAGAAATTCTAAATTGCAATGGCGTTCAACAATTCGATATGAACTTCTTTCAACGCAACATTGAGTTCTCAGGTGAATAGCTTGAATAGGCTAAAAGGTAAATTGTCGCACCAATGCTCCTCAACAATAGATTATTAGGAGACGAAATCTCCTTTCTATGAATTGCCGAATTTCCATTGTTCAATGATTTTGTCGAGTTCTTTAAGAAATATTGAAGAATGGAATTTTTGAGGCGCTAAAAGAGCTAGCCAGTCACCTCTCCTCCCCCTCGCTGAGCCAAAAAATTCGACGAAGATGGGTCAAAGATCCTCGCTGCAGATATTTAAAATAATTTCATCACTCCTCATAGAGTATCAAATCAGGACAGCTCATCTTTTATGAAAAAAAAAATGACTAAGCGATGAAATTAATATACATTTCACAAGAAATAAAATTCGCATTGAATTTTTCTTTTTGGCTGGTTTTTCGAATATTCACTATTGATAGATGAAATACATCAACCGTTATGCAAATTTTCCCTCAACGATCACTTTTACGCCTAAAGCATATATACTAGAAAAATTTGACTACTCTTTTAGAGATGCAAAATTCTAATATTTTTATAGCGCTTTCTTGTTTATCTTGCTAAAGAAAATGTGGAAAATTTTTCGTCTGAAAACGAGGAAAAATCGAAATATGTGTATCGAAAAAAATCACACCTTAATAAAATCGGCCAAAAGAGAAATTTCTATGAATGATCACCAAACTTTTCATCTCATCTTAATGATTGCTTGTATAGTGATTTTATGAGTATGTAAATTGTGATTGTTTTCAATATATATATATATATATATATATATATATATATATATATATATATATATATATATATATATATATATATATATATATATATATATATATATATATATATATATATATATATATGCAATATATAAAAATTTCAATATTTTATAGTTTTTTTTTTGAATTCCTATTGGACAATAGAAATTTCTCATTTTTAATTTCTATAAACTTTCATTCTTTGAAATTAACTTTGAAGAAATTTTACATTCATAATTAAAAAATTTTTTCATTATTATTGCAACAATTAAATTGATTTTTATGAGTATTTCAGAGGAAATTTTTTTTTTTGCATATTTCATTAAAATTCCACACAATAGAAAATTACTCAACAAATCGCCGAATAAAATTTTTCATTATCATAGTTATTCGTTTTAGTTTCAAAATATCAAATATTATATTCTGTGGGCAAAGAATTGTGTTATAATAGCCACTTTTTTTTTTGTTATATTTGACATATGCTAAAGCGTTTTATTATTCGAGAAATTCTATTTTTATTTTTCGGCTTTTATTTTGAAAATTCTAAAATTCATTGAAATAAATATTTTAAAGGATACTTTTATTTGAAAATATATCCAATTTTATGATTGCCTTTAGTAATATTTTCATAAATATTTCAGCATATTGATGAATAATATTAGCAGGTATGATTTACGGATATAAATTAAAATTTATTTTATTTCACCTACTAAAAGGTATAAAATTTCATTATTCGTTATATCTATTCATTAAACATATTGGATATTTTTGCATTTATTCGACTCGTTTAGTTTTTTATTATCAATTATTATTACAGTTCAATTTTTATTTAATAAAGGTATATATGTTAATATTGGTGTTTACTATACGTAAACATGCAACAACTGATTAATTAGATTTTTATATTTGCATAAAGAGATAATTAAATCCGATATGAAGAAAACTGAAACGTTGTGAGATGATTGTATGAGCGTTTGTGGGTATGGATATAGTATATTGAAAAATATTTCACCTTTATATTTATTAATATAATATTTTACCTTGCAGTAGAGTAGGAAGTATTTCAGTTTGCATTGATTAATAGGGTATTTCTACGAGTAATAGAATTCATTACATACAATTTTAACACTTTGGAAAGAGGTAAACTGTTGGTGAGAGGAGGTAAATTTGCATCGATAGCCAGCAGACGTAATAGCTGAATCTAAAAAAGAGATTAAAATTTGCATAGCACACCTCAACTCATCATGTTAGAATATACGAAGGTAATCTTAGACGCACGATATGATCAAGTAAAAATTTCAGTGGATAAGGTGATAAACTTATATCAAAGCTGAAAGTTTTAATAACGTTTTCCTTATAAAGAGCATTGTTATGCGGATATGAAAATTTATTCGAGTAAATTTGTGTGAAATTACATAAATTGATGCAAAAATAAATGTTTTGTTGAAACTTCGAAGCAAATCAACTCAATAAATAGACTTTCATCCATGAATCATCCACTTATTATGCAGCACCAATGCTTTGACGTATTTTACCGATACATTGAAACACTTTCGACAATAAAACAACCGAACAGCATCGTTTTTTTTGTGTGTGGTTATATATCGTAAAATAATTCAATTCAAAATTCTTTGCTATAACGTTATCTCTCCTCTCTTTTTTTTTGCACTCATCATAAAAAAAACCTCAATTATGTTTTGCGTAAAAATAACGAATGCATTTAATTATTTCATTTTTTTTTGCACTAATGAATTCAATGTAAATTATTTTCTATGTGAATTTGAAAATATCTCTTTTTGCTAATTCACAATTACTTATACAAGTGGTAAAAATCTTTTTATTTGGCCAATTTCCCAATTTCGTATAAAAAAAATGTATGAGAAAATGAAAAATTATAACTTCCGATGTCGATGTTAATGATATGAAATTTTTAAGAGTCTTTACGATCATATGAGCACAAAAATAACCAAGTAATTTTAATAAGTAATTATTAACAGGTTAAGAACCTAACGAGCATGATATTTTGCTTTATTGATAAATATCATCACATTAGACGAATAATTTGAGTTGTAATTTATTGGGGAAGAAATGAATCCATCCTTATATTATTATTGGCGTCGTCATTTACCACTCAAAACCAGTGTAACGCACAGTGTTGATTCATGGTTCATACACATCTGTACTAGCTGCAGGGTTACTTAACCTCTCCAGAGATAGTTGCTTCATCACAGGTGATTGTAATAGTAGCTTTGACAATTTTTGCATATGCAAATTTAGCGCACATCTAATCTGCATATCAATTTCGTAATAAATTCGAGTATTTTTATTCATATAAACCGTGTTATGAGCGTTATTAGAGTCACCGTTTACTATCATATTATGTTCCATAGAATTTCTTCAGCGCAAGAAGAGTTCATTGAGAATAGAAGGTGACTCTCGAGAGAAACTCTCGAGTATATCGCTTTTTTTCGCTTATATTGCTTCGGATTCAATGATCTCATATATGGATCGTCGAAGAGTACGATATATTTTGATATATCTTCATATATACTGATGGATCGGGTATCAAAACTATAAATTACAATTTTCCTTATTATTCTATGAAATATGCAAAAAAGTGCAACTAACTCTGCATTATGAAATATATTATTCATCATCTATTTGCCATACATTTGGTAGCAATCGCTAAAATACTATTAAATAAATAAACGTCGAAAATGTCTCTTCGAAAGGTGTTGACTATAGCTGATTGCAAAACATCATCGAATGAATTATAGAAAGTGAAACATTATTACGCCCTCTCTTTTTATGAAAATTTTCAATGACTTCTATTATCGTAAAAATTTTCTCCTTTATCACTTTTAAAGGAGAAAAATTTTCGTAATTTGTGCGATTTATGGATCGCTAAAAATTTTCAACAAATAACGCCCAGAAAATGTAAGAAAAATTTCTTTTTTATATAAAGACGAAAAAATTTTCTATTATTTTAGAATTGAGGGTTTTTTATTTTTATATATTTGGTGTGATAATGACTTCAATAGTTCAATGATTGACCTATCGGTGATGAAGTTGAGCACAACAACATTTCAAAGATTATTTCTTATGCTTAAGTTGGGTAATAAATTCAAGAAGATGGCCTTATTTCATAAATGTTTTGAGTATTTTTTTTTGATTGTTGTATTCCTCAATTCATCAATTTCCAACCGTCTTTCTCTCCCCCTCCGCCTTCCTCCCCCCTACCCAATCTCAAAATATCAGTAGATGTTACCGTGTCCATAGTTTTTGTGGAAAATATTGCCAAAGAAAGAGTTGATTTTCGATGTTTGTTGAGTGAGAACAATCAGATTTTCTGATTTATTAGAATATCGTTGTTTATGATAATGATGAAAAAGCATCGCATTTAACCTTAAACGTTTTATTGCTGAATAATAAATCGTAATGATTTGCGATTATTGGCACGTTTAAAGTCAATTTTATAAACATTGACCTTCATTGTTCCTAATATTCGATAGAATTGAATTAATATAACAGCACAAATGCAACATTCGATCCTTCGAATGTCGATATTGATATATCCGTTTATGAAATCTTTACGCATAATGAAAATACATCCGATAGTTGTTTATTTGTCATAAGCGGTCTTAGATACGAAAATAATTGAGAATATAATTACTTCATACTCATAATTGTTATCGTCTTCAACAGAAGTTGCATTTTGCTGCTATCAGGATGCATTTTAGTGGTTCTGGGATTCCATTTTGTTGCTATTAACGGCGCATTATGGTGGCGTTAGGATGCACTTCGGTGTTCTTATGGTGCATCTTTTCTTAAGCACATTTATTGGGTACATGCATTTGCCTATGAATTATTCGTGCAAAAACAGCGATAATGTGATTGTTTACTTAATCGACACGTTAAGGCACTTATTCGAGAGGAAAATACTAACTCGACCGTTAAATACCTAGTTGAAAGACAAGAACTACCTTTACGATAAACGAACAGAAAACGTTCACAGCAATAGAAGCACCCTTATATAAAGGGATCATTCACCTAGATAGATTGTGCTTAATAATACGAAAATTATAGCTGCACTACAATACAACATTATTCATTTTTTTTAAAGGCAAAAGTATATTGAGACAGACAGCTGATTGCTATTGCATTGTTTTTTTGACGAGAATTTCTCGATATTATTTTGCAAGTGTGCATCTGACAGGTGGGTTATTATTTTGCAGATTTGCATCTGACAACTGAATTCGATCATCGGTTATTTTTGTTAATGTGTTGTTGAATTGTCATGAAAATCCTTCATGATGTTCAATTTTGAAATATCGCTCCTCTTATGAATATCTATAGATTTATTGATCAATATACTGATCAATTTATATTGATCAATATACTCTAATTTTTTCAGATTATGAAAAGCTTTGAGTCAATAATCTATAGATATTTAAGATTCTTTAAGCAATTTTTTTTTCTTTTCCTACTGTTGTAGTGATAAATAGGAAAAATATTTTTTTTTTTTGGAATAAAATATGCATTTCTTTAATTAGCATAATTATATATTTCATATTTATGTTTGTTTTTTTTTTTTTTTAAATTACACTCATATAATAAATCATAAATTAATATTTTTACGTATATAAATAATATTATATCATTATATTTCATTTATCATCCACATTTTATTTTTTTTTTCTCGTTTTTTTTTTTTTTTTCCTTTCATCATTTTTTTTCGTTATTTATCTTCAAATGAATGATAATCTATTTAGCTATTTTATCAATTTCTTTCAAAGATTCGTTTTATGCGTCACGGTAGTTGAGGGGATTTTTGCTCAACACTGTTTCCATCAAACATTTCATAGTTTTTTGGACTTTCGACCCGTTATTGTATAGGTATAGTAGTATGTGTTGTAGATTTGGCTTGCTCGGGGCTGGGAGTAGAGGGAGAGAGAGAGAGAGAGAGAGAGAGAGAGAGAGAGAGAGAGAGAGAGAGAGAGAGAGAGAGAGAGAGAATGTAAAGCGAGGAAGTAAACGAAACAGCTATGAAGAAAAGCCAAGGCATGCTTGAATATTGAAAGAGTTTTGGTATAAGGTTTTAGTGAAGAGGCTAGAAAATAGCCCTATCGTGATCTTTTATAGACCTCAGAGGCAATTCTATGCAAGCAAATTAATCCGACATATCTACACAACAATTACTATACAACACAAAACAATATTGACCTTGACTATGTTATTACGCTCATATCTGAGCATTTAAACTCATATTTTCGCCGAAAACTTAGACGAAAATTTGCAAATTTGATTGCAGTATTAAATTAGCTATACTTAAGATCTTCAACCGAAGATCTAATAATGCTCATATTTCGGCTATTTCGATGAGTTTTTTTAATTTTATTGTCTGTATCTCTTTATGCGCCTCTAAATTTCACATTTTCTGCGCATGTAACACACGGCCAACCTTATATCACAATTCAATATCTGAGCATTTGCAACAATTTCCGATTTTTTAGCGAGTAAGGGATATTTTTTCGGCAAGAAAGATACTTGTAAGTAAAAGAGGATTTTGCGATTCTGTAGCCAATCAGTCATATTGGTTTTTGCTCTCATGCTAGCTAAAAATCGCTTATGAGCGATTACCATATAAATAGAGTAAAATATTTCTTATGTTTTATGCTTTCGTCGAAAAACATTGAGGCATTCTTAGCCATATAAATACAAAGAAATAGCATCAATGACCATATTCGATATGGTCTCTTTATACGAATTTATGAGTGCATAATATGTTTGGGGATTTTCAATACGCTTTGAATCTCTTCGAAATATTTGAAAATTTCATTCGTTAATGGCTATGACGAAGAAATTATTCACAAAAACGATTGGACATTTTTAATGAAGCCAAGGAATTTGTAAGTGGATATAAAATTTGCTGAGAATTTGCTTAACTATAAAATGCTATGAGAATCTAAATTAATAGCACAGAATCTAATGATATGTCACGTTTGTTATATACCTCAAGATGTAGAGGTTCTGAAGTTTTTTTTTTTGTTAGCACCTTTAATGGTACAATTCTCGCGGCATCACAGAAATATACGAAAGCATTCCCGCAACCTTCGATTTGTTTTGAAAACCACCGCAGCGAAAAAACTGAACACTTACTTGTTTTCGAAGAGTTCGAAGTTTCCAATATGTGATGCTCACGTGGGTTTGTTCATAAACTATGGTATAATTTGTATTTAGCAACTAACTCTTCTCATTTAAGCTTCACTATGGTTGCCTTTTCAATCGCAGAACCATAGAGAAAAACATATTTGCAGAGGGCTTTGCGTTGCGGTAATTGCTTTAATTACTGGCCAGTGCATCCGTTTATGGCGCTTGCCAGACATATTATTGCTGATCTAACAAATGCGTTTGTCGGATAGCTAATTTGTGTGGTTCACTGAAATGCGCATAAAAATGGCTCATGTTTTGGCTGATGGTTACAATGAAATGCATCATACGAAGACCACCTACATCGTTTTCTGTCTTAATGCAACAACGTTTAAAAAAAAAGCTATGAACGCTTAAAGGTGTTAAAAATTTGTTTATAATCGGCTCGCATTTCATTTCCCACTGATCGAGTTATAAGAGTTGATATATCAGAAGAGATGATATAATATTTGCACTCATTAACTATAATTATAAAAAACTGCACATGCATATTTTAAGTAATTCAATCTCGCTCAGTAGGTGTTCTACAAGAGATTGAAATTGCTTATCAACCGATATTTATCTAGAGGCAAAAAATCCACTCGTCTAATAATGCATGCAAATTTTTAGTCATATTTAAATTCTTATAGCTTCTTTCGAAATGGATGTTACGTGTTGAAGTGGGAAAGCATCATTCCATTGCACATTATAACTGCTAAACTTAGTACTAAATAGTTTCTGCCATTCGTAAACTGCAGGGAAAGACATATGCATATAAATGTCAACATCAATTAAATAAATAAATAAATAAATAAATAAATAAATAAACAAATAAATATGACCTTATAATACTGCTATAATGCGCTTTGGAAATGCAAATTTCCAAACGCTCGTAAAAATGCAAAATTTTTTGTAAAATCATGTACACACGATCGGATTATTAAAGTATGTTTTATTCCGCAGACAGTGTGTTATTTGTTGTTAAATGAGGTGAATGACTTGTCATTTGAGAGGATTAGAAAGCGCAAACCGTGCCACATTCTTTGGAATGCTTCTCTACGCGCTAAGTTGAAATCGTTCCAACGAGTCTAGCACGATTTCGTTTTACATGCTAATGCGTTGGACGCAGTTTTGCCGTCCATTTGATCAACAATAATCAGTAATTGTTTAATAATATTTATTCTTCTATGATGGCATTTAGTCATAGTTGAAGCAATACAAATTATAAGCGATAGAAATTCACTCTTCGATTTGTACTCCTCAATTGATAGCTAGAAAAATTTTGCGAATCTTAAATCCATCGTTGTTGATGATCAATGAAAACACTTCTCGCAAAGATTCGAACGCATAATCATTATCTTTCCGTACAAATGATTTACCATTGAGCTAACACGAACTCTTCCATCTCTATTGCTTTGTGCTATCTATCATCCACTTATATTCGTGGGGGGATTTTATCAGTACAAGCTTCACATTCTAAAAGGTGAAATTATTTGATGCACATCCTTCACAAGAGAAATTGCAAAGGCATATGAGAAAAATTGAGGTTTAAGAGATATTGTTGTTGCTAAAGCAAATTATAACAACGTAACGCCCACTTTTAATCTATTCAACGATAGTTTGAACTTATCGGCTCTGAAGAAGCATTCGTGCAATTTATTACTTCAACTCGAAAGAATAGATATTTCGAAGATATTCATTTAGGCGTTTTTTTTTCACCTCGATTTGCTTAATTCCGAAAGAGTTATGAAAAATCGAATGTCCGATAAAAGTTTTTCGCATATAAATTTGGCAATTTCAATGCTTCTCATTCCTATTCACCCCCCTCCATCTTGAGAGCAATAGTACTCTTGTCGATCCTAAAGTTGATTAAGTATGCACTGCATGTCTTCTCATCGTGAATGTCATTCGTTGACGGCACAATATATAAGCTAATTTTGACTAGCGCTAAACTTATTCCACTTGATGGCGCGCGGTTGAATAAAAGCGGCATTCAAATGCCTATTGGATATCACTGTTGATGCGCCTTAATAGGCAATTGGAACTTCAATATTTCAGGCTTTCATATTTTTAGCCCTTCAAAGGTTGCGCCTTCTTTAATTTTCTAATTCATTTTGAGCTCATTCTTCATATATTAAGGTGTTGATGATATGCTTTCGGAATTTCGTCTATAGTTATTTTTATCGATAGCAAAAAATATGTGTGTTCTTTTCCTCAACCCTCTATTTTTCATTCTATAATTTCACTGCCTAGATTCACTCGACCGATCAAAATATAATTTGCATTGTGGAGTGCACATATCCATTCTTAGCCAGAATGTAAAATTGTCCACCGTTTTCCTAACTCGCTGTTTTATGGTGTTTCAATTTCTTTCCTTATTAAATGTTCCAGACCTTCATGTCTCCCAATGTGCTGGCGATTGGCGGAAGGCTTCTTGAAATATATATATATATATATATATATATATATATATATATATATATATATATATATATATATATATATATATATATATATATATATATATATATATATATATATATATATATATATATATATATATATATATATATATATATATATATATATATATATATATATTTCAATGAACACAGCATTCGTTACGAACAAATGTCCCTTCGTGTCGCTTCCACCTGCCCCGACCCAATGCCTCTCTGATTCACTTGGCTCCGGCGGTCTTTAGGTCGACCAGTACTCTTGCAGGTCGGTCGCTGAAGGTTAGGGCTCAGGCTCGTCTCCTGTTTCTCGGATGCTGACGAGCCGATTCATCGTTGTTTCTGCTATGACTGTCGGGACTTGTTGCGCCTCCCTGTCCCAATGAGGTGCAGGGAGGAGTGGCTCGGTTGAGCGGAGCCAACAAGTCTGATGGAAGCTTCACAACACAGTAGACTTTATATGCTATTCATATTGTTGACTTGCTGCAAAAGTTTGGGAAGTAAACATTTATATTTGAAGAGTTATTGTAAATTGAAGTATGAATTCCCAAAAGCATTTTTGCTCAGCTCACTACTTGAAGATACTTTAATAAGATCACTAATATAATATCTAATGCGCTTATTTTTAACTTACTGCCTAAGCTGAAAACTTGAAGCTCCAAGCTTGTTATGGTTTATGGATAAACATTGCAAGCTCATCAAAACATCGCTCCCAAAAATTCAAGTGCAGTTGGATTCTATGAAGGTTTTGCAATAATATCCATGCTACACATGCTTATTAGCTATACAAGATTAAAGAACAATTGTTCTTATTTTATAGTTTATTGGGCGCAATAAGCCGCATTATTATTTCTTTTTTTAGCTCGTCTGGATATTCATAATTGCTTTCCTTACTTCACAAAATATCCACTAAGCTTACTCCGTTCTTTTCAGGACGAGAGGAGGAGGGTTTAATTTTTGTTTGATTACATAACGGCTATATTTTTTCTTCTGTTATATTATGCAAGAAGTAAATATACATTAAAAATAATCGTTTATTGTTTTTATATTTTTCTTCTGTTATTATGTAAAAATAATGTTTATATTAAAATATATTTGAAATTGCATAAATAAACATCTAATTGCCTCTCTATTGCAAAATAGTAAATAAAAAAATATTTTAAAATAGGAAATTATTGAATGGATACTCTTCATTATAAGCATTTTCTCATCAAAACTCATTTGACGATAGCGAAAAGTGTCGGATAACTATCATAATCCATAAATTATTACGTACTACTTCATTTGTTATGCATTACTAACTGTTACAACGGCAATAATTTGATTTAATGTTTATTTGCATTCTTTATCGATATCATTTTCGATGCACTATTATATCCTCACAACATTTATGAAACCATCTTCTTGCATCAATTTGGCTTTCCCTCCATTCATCGAAATGATCGCCATCAGCATCGTTCTCGTGCCGCTTTCTCCCATTTAGCATTGAAAACCTCAACGAATTGGCAAACTTTTACCGACTGAAAGTAGATTATTGAACACTAAAGTCTTCTTACTAGATTCACTTCTGAACACTTTTTGGAAAGTCTTCCTATATACAATCTATTTGTTTAGATAAATCCTCTTCAAAAATTCAAATCAAATCAATTAAAATTTCGTTATTAGTCGGTAAAAGAATATGCATCAAATTCTAGAAGATAATATAACAAGTAATAATATTGTGGGTAAAATTTTTTGAGCGGAAAGATTCAAATCAATTTTAAGACCGATAAAATTTTGCAATGATTTATTTCAATGACGATTGTTATTTTCGAATAAATTCGACATTGCAATGCATTGTATACGAAAATATTCGAGAGTTTCAATAGTGTTACATAGAATCTTCAACGAACAAATATTCTCTTTTTTTTTGCGGTCTTTCTTTTTTTGTAGTAATAATGGAATATTTGTTCAATTAATGAATTTATTGAATTTATGTTTAACAAATAATAATAATAAAATAATAATAATAATAATAATAATAATAATAATAATAATAATAATAATAATAATAATAATAATAATAATAATAATAATAATAATAATAATAATAATAATAATAATAATAATAATAATAATAATAATAATAATAATAATAATAATAATAAAAATAATAATAATAATAATAATAATAATAATAATAATAATAATAATAATAATAATAATAATAATAATAATAATAATAATAATAATAATAATAATAATAATAATAATAATAATAAAAATAATAATAATAATAATAATAATAATAATAATAATAATAATAATAATAATAATAAATAATAATAATAATAATAATAATAATAATAATAATAATAATAATAATAATAATATTAATAATAATAATAATAATAATAATAATAATAATAATAATAATAATAATAATAATAATAATAATAATAATAATAATAATAATAATAATAATAATAATAATAATAATAATAATAATAATAATAATAATAATAATAATAATAATAATAATAATAATAATAATAATAATAATAATAATAATAATAATAATAATAATAATAATAATAATAATAATAATAATAATAATAATAATAATAATAATAATAATAATAATAATAATAATAATAAATAATAATAATAATAATAATAATAATAATAATAATAATAATAATAATAATAATAATAATAATAATAATAATAATAATTATTAATAATAATAATAATAATAATAATAATAATAATAATAATAATAATAATAATAATAATAATAATAATAATAATAATAATAATAATAATAATAATAATAATAATAATAATAATAATAATAATAATAATAATAATATAATAATAATAATAATAATAATAATAATATAATAATAATAATAATAATAATAATAATAATAATAATAATAATAATAATAATAATAATAATAATAATAATAATAATAATAATAATAATAATAATAATAATAATAATAATAATAATAATAATATAATAATATAATAATAATAATAATAATAATAATAATAATAATAATAATAATAATAATAATAATAATAATAATAATAATAATAATAATAATAATAATAATAATAATAATAATAATAATAATAATAATAATAATAATAATAATAATAATAATAATAATAATAATAATAATAATAATAATCATAGAAAGCGATAAAAAATTTCTCAACTTTTTTTTCAAATTCTATCAAAATCAGTGACATGAAATCGAATTCATTAGAAAAAAGAAGTTCTACTTCATTTTCATTTATGAGAGAAAAGGGAATGGAATTTCCAATCGAAGAACTCTATTCAATTTAATTGAAATTTTTTACATACTTAAAAGAACAGCGCGACATTTGCATAAAGATTTAGCAATTCGTACAAAGGTTACTTCGTAGTAATTAATCATTTATTGCACGAAAAAAAAATCGTATTGAATGTTTCATCAAATTTTGTGCATTATATAGATATTAGTGAAAACTTTCCTGGATTGTCTTTTATTGATAATCTCATTTATGTGTTATCTAATTGCATTATTCCACTAAAAACTATCAAGGTGATAATAAGTTAGAAGCGAATCTCTTATTGCAGAAATCCTTGAAAAAAAATTAAATAAAAATTTCGATTTTCTTATTTTCAGACCTCTATGGTACTTGCCAACCGTATTGAACCTGTTGAAAAAAAACTGATAATGATGAGTATCATAGTTACTATAAATCACCTTTCACTCTGTATTTGACTGAAATAATAAATGAGTTGCTTCACATGAGGAATTTTACATCTCGTTTAGCCAAGTTTTGCAAAAACTTTCATCATTCTAGAGCGATATGCAATAAAGCGAATGCAATGTTTTATTGCAAATTGAAGTTTTTTTTTATTCATTGCACATTCATTGCATTACTCGTGAAATGCATTCTCTTAAATACAACAATTGTATTACAATACTGATAATCAATGCAATAAATTGAAGATAATCAATGTTAGAGACAAAAATTTAATATTGCTGCTGATCGATACTAGGAAAATATATCATCATAGAAGCGTCAGAAAAAATTAGAGATTTATGATATTTTTTTGGCGAGTTTTTCATGAAAACATGTCCTTTCTACCGTCCAATCTTAGCATGCGATTAATTTCGTTTTCAAGCGTTTTATAAATTTGCATATTTTAAAGTTCAATGTTGACAATCCGCACACTATGAATAAAGGTTTGACACTAATAAACGATGTTATCGTTTATTAATGTGAAGTGCAATTGCACTATTATTCGTGACCTAAACCGATCATCATCTCAACGTCTTAGCATCGTCTTTTCGTGTATTATCTTTACCTTCCAACTTAGACACCTTTAATCAGGTAACTACTTATAATTAGAACATTAGTGGGCAAATGTAAACCATAGGTGGTTGGTAAACCGTAAACCATTACCTAAACCATTGTACAGTATAGAAGTTAGCATAAAAAGCAAATATAAAATTCAGTATTTTCAAGTTTATTTTACAACTATCTCATTTTTCATTTGACGCCGTTAGTTATTAAAAGAACGATTCTTTGATAAAAGATTAATGCAATTAGTCAAATAATGTGAGATATAAGGTGCATAATTAGGTAAGTTCACTCTTCTTCCCTGTAATATTTATTGATAGCTTTCAAAAAATCGTTGATTAGATGCGATCAATGCAATCGCATTCATCGTATCCTATTGATTATTGCGTGGTATTTTAATATAGGCGCCGATCAGACTTCTTGACTCCGCCCTACTCACCCACTCAACCTAGAGTCCTCCCACGAATAAGTCCTGACTATCCGCCTAAGCGGAACAACGGTAAATCGACTCGTCAGCACCTGATAAGCAGAGAACGAGCGTATGCCCTAAACTTCGCGTGATCATACAATTTCTCCTCTCAGGCGGAAGTAGAAGCGATGTGAAGCGATATTTATTCATGGGGAAAACAATAGCGCATATCATATCGGTTTCTCTAATATGATTCTTCACTTAGTGCCTCAACATCTTAGAAATTTCAGATGATAATTTTCTTGCATTAACATTTATAGCATAAATTTCCCTATTAGTTTTCCTGGTCGCAAAAAAAAAAGCTTATTTATTGTATAATGACGAAAATTCTTATGTGGGTAAGTAATTTCCAACTAATATTATATGTGCTATAAAATAAAGCCGCTAATAAATACTATTATCTCAGCAAACGTTTTTTTTTTCTTGTAGTAGTTGCATTGAACTTATGCTGCTAAACCTTAACGAATCATATCAACTTAGTTGACAGAAAGTTTTATGTGTAGTTTTAATCAATACATAACAAATAGAATCTATAGAACTATTAGCAAAAATTTTGCAAATTATTGACGATCATCGATTTCTACATATAAATATTAGCAATTCAACAAAAAAAATATTATAAAATTTCTTGATGAAATGAAAAACCGAAAAAAATGAAATCGGCAACTTGCCAAATACATTTTACAATGAGGAATTATTTCATCTCGATAATACTGTTCATATTCATGATTAGTTTTCAATAATAACACAATCGGGTTGGAAACATCTGGAATCACCGGAATCACCGGAACACATCATTCACCTGGAATCACCGGAATATCATACGCTAAAGTTTGACTCATTTGCTTACTTGATATTGTTTACAGTTTTTCGGCGCCCACTTTCAAAAAATTTTCCACTTTCGCTCACCTAGAATATAGCTTTGCAAATATCTTACATTAGTTTTTTCTTACCATTAATACTGATGGAATATATTTTATATATTCTTCTAAATCGGCACAAATGAAATAAAATAAATATTGAAATATAAGTGATATTATGAATATTGATAAGTGACAAATAAATGATAATTATTGAAATAAATAAAAATGAATAATATTGAAAAGGTTTCTAATTTTTATTTGAGTAATAATTTTCGAGGAGAAATATTGACATAATATTTTCAGTATTTAGCCAAACTGTCTACTTACTTTATTTAATTTATTTAGATATTCAGTAATTAATGCACAATTTTCATCGTTTGCCCGATTATCTAAGATTTGAATTCGCATAATAAAATTAGCCTCATCTTCCCAGTAAAATTCTCTCTGTATTGCACTTCAAGCATACCTCATCCCCCTAAATTTACCCGTCATTTTTGATAGATCCCCAGTAATATTTACTAGTTCCCATTTTTTGATTGCAAATATTAGCCATTGGCAAAAAGCGTCTCAACTGAATGTTGATTTTAAATTTTAATTTATAATTTCTTATTTTATAGTTGAATATTTTTTAATGATGTTGGAACGTAACTCTATCGCTATAATATATTATTGGGGGAAAAAAATGCTTATTTAATCAGCGTGATATGTATAGCAGCGGAAATGTACAAGAAGAAGGACGTTTAGTCGGTGGGATTTCTTTCTTTCTTTTTTTTTTTTGATTATAATCAACACAAATTACGCGTTTGAATAGATCGAAAATTGTAGCACCATGTCGAGTCGTACTTAAGGGATTTCCGTTTCGGGAGCTATTTTCGGTTTTTTTGTCTCTATACTTGATAAAATTCAACAATTTCGGATTGACATTTCGCAATCGCCGAAATTTGCGTCCATTATATGGATGGATTTGCGTTGTTGGTGTTGGCGCTTTGCTAGAAAATAACTGGCCAAATGGTGGTCAATTGTTTTGTTTTGAATGAAATAGCTAAAATTGATGCAAAGCATAAATAGTGCATTTTATTTTCGCAATAACTTCTAAGCTATTCGAGCATTTTTATACAATTGAGTTAATATGCTGTATTGATTGATTGCAGGTTGATACTCGAAAATGATATTTGTAAGTACATATGTGAGCAAATTTCACCTATGCGTTGCATCTGCAAATAGATAGTAGCAGTACAGTTCTCGCGTTTGGATTGTTTTGCAAGTGCAATTGATCGCTATTGCAAGTCATATTTACTTTCGTGTTGCTTGTTAGATTTCTCACTAAACGCATTCAACCCGTATTGTGTATCATATCATTTTCGTTGTCGAGCATAGGAAAAGCCCATCGGCATAAAGTGGTGATAAAATGATAAATAAATAATAAAGACTAGAGCAATATGAGGAGAAAACAACCTATCGACAACTTATAGCTCATAATGTAAGAAATTTTTAAATTGTCTCTATTGTCTTTTTAGTGCGCTCATTATGCGCATTTGCATATGGCTGCATTTATTTGACTACAAATCAGTTGACGAGTCACTCTTGCTGCAGTTTATTTAGTATTTTTACAAATAATTACTGCTTTTACCTTTCTACACCCTCACACTCATCAAACTATTCTCCTTCACCCACTTCACACTCCAATTCAACTCATTTAATAACCTTAGCTCGAAGTCTCAATCCACCTCCACCATTCTCATCCTTCAACCTGACGTCGCGCATCCACTGTAGATTCAAATTCCGGTCTTACCTTTCAAGTTTATCTGTTTGCGTAGACATAACGAGGAATAAACTTTAACAGACAAGATAGAGGATATTATGACGAGATGAGTTAGCCCTTGAATATCGGTTATAAATCAATACAACTTTTAATGAATATCTTTACTGTTAGAACGAATTAAATGACTAAAAAAGAAGGTACAGAAAGATACTTAGTTATCTCTCAATGGGTACTAATAATTGTTATTCGTAAGGCTATAAAATTTAGCACACAAAAAACGACAAACTAAATTTCATACTAAACAACGAGAATAATATATTCATATGGAAATTTGCCAATACATTTAACTAAGCAATTGCATTATGTAAATATCAAGAGAAATAAAATTTTTGCTCGCGTAAATTTCATTCAATCAAATGAAATTTATTGCCGAACCGATTTTCTTATCTGTTTAATAACTAACTTAATGGCTTGAATGTGTTATATGATTCGTGTTTATTTCGATAATTATAAATCGAGATATTTGATATAAGTGAATTATTGTCGATAATTATAAATCGTTTTGATAATTTGATAATTTGATAATTAAGTGAATAAATCGATAGTTTGATAAATATATGATTATGTGTTGATAAAATATTCTGATAATTTGATAAGTAAGATTGATATTTATATAAGTATGAATTTTGTTTTCTCTACAATTTTTTCATTTTTTTGAAAAAGAAATGAGAGAGCTCAATGAAATGATCGTTGTACGATTATTTAAAGATACGCTGAGATTATTTAAATAATCTTTAATCGTTGTACGATTAAAGATTATTTAAAGATATTATTTAAAGATATTATTTAAATCCACATTAATTGGGGATTAAAATAGTTTTTTTCCCGTCAATACGACAAATATAAAACGTTAAAAAAGTGGTGGAGGTTGGCGAAACATAGAAAGCTCAATGATTAAGGGTTTTAGTTTTTAGCTTATAAGTTGATGAGATTCGTCATCGGCCGTCATTTTTTCTTTTTCTTTTTCTTTTTTTTTTCAATTCTCATCAGCAATTTGCATATGGGTTACTCCAACACATTCGGTTATATTTGCAATTATATTCTCGAAATGTAACCTTGTAATAAGTGAAAAAGCCAACTTGCCGTACGGCTATGTGGTTAGGGCATTTGTCCATCCATCTGATGGGTTGTGGTTCACTTCCGGTCGAATCCATATACTACGCATTGCGTGTATCTGTATGTTGCGGTGTTGTTTTGCGTAATAGTTGCGTGTAATTGTTGTATGCTATGAAATTAGCAGTGCATGATATAAGCTTGTCTAATGAAGCAGATTGAAAGCTTCATTGTACGTTCTTTCACGACTTCTACTTTTTCCTCCATATAGACTTCTATTTCAAACTGCATGGGGTTCAAAGCATGCAATCAAGGGGAAGTAAGCCATTGCGGGAGGTACAGAAGGGCGAAGCCACCCTGTACTCCCCGTTTACTCTAAGGAGGGATATCTATCTATTTTTTGTCCATTTTAAAGACACCATGTGAGGAGGTTGCTATCCATTATTTCGCCCGCTGTCTACCCGATGCGCCGAAGGCTCGAATTTTTATCCATTACTTCTTCCTCTGGATGGTCTGATTTCAACATGGTTTTTTCTAATCCACTCTGCACGATTCGCAGTTCTGCACGACTCTGCACACACTTCGTGAAACTCGCATAAGAACTAGTAATACACATAGAGGGAATCTGTTTTCTTTTGCGCCAATCATATATATATATATATATATATATATATATATATATATATATATATATATATATAGAAAAGCAACCCGTTTGCATAATTTCTCCGAAAATTCCCAACATTTGAAGGTAAAGGTAGATTTGATTGGCAGATATTTCCCACACTTTTTGATTTTTTTCGACAATACATCGATATTTTAAAATACAAAAAAACATATCAGATCAATTTTATCGATGCGTTTTTCTATAGTTTCTTATATAGCAGAGATGTTAATCGTCATTTTCGTTTAATAGAAAGAAAAAAAGCTATTTGAATATATACAAATATAATATTTCTCATCATCGTCGTTCTTTGAAATATTCGAATAAAATGCCGAGAGAAAAGATCCTTCGAAAATAATGAGAATATTATCATAATTTTTTTAAATTTCTCTTTTTTTTCATGATTATTTAGATTTCTCAGCATTTCCCTCTATTCATCGGTCATTGCTTTCGTAAGTATTGTGGAAAAAAAATTTCCAACACCAATTTTTGAGAGAGCGATGAACGTATTTTGCTCGTTCTTTTTTTCGTCTCTCAGCAGTAAAATTAATACCAGCCGTTGTTCTGACAATTGCCAGATACGCGTTTATTAGCCAATGCGCCTACCTAATGCCACACCTGTGCATTATCTAAATTAGCCATTCGATTGCTATTTTTGTTAGCGGACCAATTTATCTGCGTTTAATCGATTCTCATTTCGTCGGTCACACATTTCGCTATCATCTCAATCAATGCATTAAGCATTGTCGTTGAACGTCTGTGAATACCTCTGTCTGTCTACTCGCTGATGTCTGTATCTAGCATTAGTACTTATGTCATTCAATTTAAAGAATTCGCTTATAATTCCGCCTAAAATGTTTCGAAAATATGCTGAAGAATTAAGCGCATTTGGAAAGTATATATAGTTTTTATATTTTTATATACATTTTATGTAGATACAAAAAATGCGTTGTAATGTCAAGAAATAACAATATAAAAAATTACAAGAATTCAAATAGATATTCAAAGACTAATAATAAGTAAATAGAAAGAAAATATATAAATATGTGCGTTTATAAATTCGTATTAATTTATTTATTGATTTATTTATGTGCCATTAATTTGTTATTTATTATTTCTTGCGCATCTATAAATCATTTCCGGAAGCATAGTGAGACAGAGTGATAAGCTTTCTGCTATAAATCTCCTTCAGGCATTTTTATTTATTTTTTTCATAAGTTCCTCCCGAAATGTTATATACGACTTCCGCACATTTAAAGGAAACTTTCATTTTCGTATATCTTGGTAAAAAAAAAAAAAAATTCAATCATATATAATTGCTGTTATCATTCCTCCTATCTTAAAACTCCCGATGTTACATCAACTTATCACCTATACGAAATAATTCGAGTATCGAAAAAAGTTTCATTCATTATGGCAGATATTTTTTTTTTCATTTCATTTCAATTCTAATATGCTATCCGTATTTGCTAACGCTTATGCGCTTTTCGAATTCATTTGTAAAAATGTGAAAACTTTTAAATCAACTTGTAAAAATCCCGCTTGAAATTGCTCAGAATATTTTTTCTAGACTATCGCAAACTTTGATATTTCCGTCTTTTAGCGGATCTTAGAAGAGTATCCTAATTCTATGAGAGTCTCTATCTTTCTATCCTGTAATCCTTATCGTATGGCAGCAATGATGTGATATTCCATTGATGCGTCTTATCCTGCAATAGTCATTCGTTTAATCGTTGCATTAATATTTATTCCACATTTTCAGCACCTCTATCAAATAGGGCAATGAAATAATCGATCAGTATTATGTATATTGTCGAAAATTTTCTATGATGCATCATTTCATCTCTTTGTTTGCATATATTGTTATAATGTCCTCATCATCTAAGTATGTTGTACGCATTCGAACTTCAGCTTTTTTCTAATGGTTGCAATCTATCAAAATGCCACCATAGTTGTAAGTAAAAAAGTAAGCGACAATTCCACATTGGTTTTCATTCATATAAGAAGCGCTCTAATTTGCCTTAGAAGGTGTAGTGCTCTTAGAAATTGCCCTCAGGCATCGAGCATAGGTTTCCGCCTGATGTTTATCGATAGAGACATAAGCCATAACATCACTATATGTTGCCTCGGCAACGGCGCTACTTACAAAAAATTTTTTAGGGCGCCGTCGAGCATTCGCATGATTGCAGTGTTAGGAATGAATTGTGGAATGGGTAATCGATTTGAAAATGCAATATTCCTTTCAAATGAAACTTCCTCAATGAAATGTTCAAGTAGGTAAGAAGCTAGTAATTCCTGGGAAACTGTGGGGACGATGGGGCTTGAAACGTAGCACGCTATGTGGGAGCATCGATAAGATATGAGTTAATGCCTACCAAATTGAAAAAGTGAGAAAATGTTAATTAGATTACAATAAAAAGCAAAATTTGGAAAATGATAAGGCAGTTTGAACCTATTTCCGATGAAAATTATTATGTTACTGTCTTTCATTTTTGATCGCATGTAGTTGAATGTTCACTTTACTTTACATTCGAAGCTAATGGTGCCATAGATTCAATTTTATTACTGAGTTCCACTCCGTGTCCAGGAAAACGAGGAACTGAAGCAAGTGCTCCGGAATGTTCCGGAAAAAACATACGTTATGGATATTCCGAAGTTCCACAAACTTATGAGGATATAATTCTTGAAAATCGTAAAATTTAGGAATTTCTAAATCCGCCAAACTTCAAGCTTTATCAAGACCGTCTGAAAGAATTTAAAATTTCAAGAACTCTTTATCATTGAACTTTGAAGAGGATGCAATGAGATTGAACTCCTCCTGCATTTCGAAGGTGTCGATAATTTATATGTATATATCGTATTTCGTTGAATAAAAGCTCATTGTTGAATAGAATTTTCTCATGAAAATATGTTGAAAAATGTTGAACTTTTTTTTTGCTGGAAAATGTTGATACTGAAATTGAAAAATTGGAATGTGGAAAAAAACAGGTGAGCATTTTTAATGGGAGACTTTCCTGAATATATATATATATATATATATATATATATATATATATATATATATATATATATATATATATATATATATATATATATATATATATATATATATATATATATATATATATATATATATATATATATATATATATATAGATTGTCACTGTGAAAGTATTGAATTTTAAAATAATCTTATTCGATAATATTAACAAACTATAATAGAATATACACAATTTTATTATTTGATCATACAAGAAAGAGTACTAATGCATATTAAGTAATTGTTGAATCATGCAAAAACATTCGTTAATGACGTCATTCCTTTGATGTTTTTTTGATTAGTGCTATGAAGTGAAAATAACCAACATCCAAGCTGAATGTTGCTCCCCGGAAGGCGAAAGAAGGGAGTATAAAATTCAAATTGATCCTTTAAAATAGCTCAAAAAGATAGAGAAAATAACAGAAATCATAAAAGTGCAATCACTTTTTGTTTTGATTCATTTATTGCGTTTTATTTAAAAAATTGTAGATTATTTTTTAGCTTATTTCGCTTATTTTCATGTGTTGGAGGTCTCTTCATCTCAACATTTCTTCAGCATTTAACGGAATATTTGATCATCAATTCCAACGGTGGCGTAACGCAAAAGCTTATGTCAGAAGGTCCTTATCGAAAAATTGTAATGATTTTCGTCATAAAATTATAGAAAAAAAATACATATTAATGAGCCTCGTTTCGAGTGAATTCAATTTGATTGTTATATGGGCAAAAACAAGCTTTCTTCGAGGGATTTGACTGAATCGGCTCAGGAGAGAGAGGGAGAGGGAGAGTGAGAGAGAGAGGGGGGAAGAGGAAGAGAGAGAGGGAAGAATTGAGAGAGGTGAGGGAGATGTAATCTTCAGTTAGATTCACCTATATTCACCTATACACCTGGCAACCGACGAAATATATGCAGGAAATTCATTTACAATTTGCAGGCAATTTAGTTATTAAATTCACCTATAATGAATGTATTAATGCAATATCTTTCAAAAAAAAGTTCTATTTCCTTCCCTATTGGAAATTCGCAGGTGAAATTGCTCATTCACAACCGAAACTATTTCGTCGGTTGCCAGTTTGCTTGCTTGATTCCGATGCCTAATTCTATTCTCTTATGAGCGAAGAAAATAGAAAATATAAATAAAATTTTGAGATCTTCTATATGCAAATATTTTGTAAAACTTTTAAAATCTTTCACTGTGAATAATTCTTATTTTTATTTTTTGACCGATGAACTTCTCATTCGGTTAATTTAATAAGATACTTCGATGATGGAATTCATAACTATCATAACTGATAAAGATCATTAAATAAATCATCGTTGAGTTCCCATTCTTTGGAAGCGATTCCCAATTAGTTGTGCATTATTCACAAATCGACACTAAATGTGTACTCATTATCAATTCAATAATTACCTATTCATGAATTTCTACTACTTATCACCGCCTTAGAGATAGAGGTAATTCTATTAAACGATGATCGCTTCAATCAGGTATGTTATCATTTCCGCTATCGGCACTTATCACATTGTTATCATTTCAATTAAAGAAAAGAAAACCGAATGGGAATTTGTTTCGTTTTATGAAGGTACGATTTCCAGAGCTCGTAATAACGATATGTTAATGGCATGCATATTTTCTCTGTCAACTTGTTCTGTGTAGTTAATTCTCAATGAAATTCTTCATAATTTATTTATTTTACAGGCCATTTCCCGCACTTATATTAAAATTTTATGGTCTTATCCATAGAGATAAATTTGCATATTAACAAAAAAAGGATTGCGATCATTTTTATATTAAGATGCAAATTAATGAAAATATTATTTGTGTTAAAATAACGATTAATAGTGAAAAGTGCAAACAAACGTTTAGAATGTGCCACAATATTGTTTTACGCTTTTAAATTCACATTCGAATCTATTTGCACAAAAATGAATTTTTTTTTTTGCTTCATTGTATTGCAATTTATGCAATATTGTCCTAAAAGTTACGTAAGCGTATTTTAATAGTAGTCTGAAGAGAAAATTACTATTTAATTGATTGCAATTACGAAGAAATTCCATTTTCCGGATGCAAAGTGCAATGCAATGCAATTCAAAGTGATAAATGCAAAAAAATTCTTAGAGAATTGCATGTTGATAATTTCTTCACTCATATATTATTTTCTATCAAAGACTTCAATCTATAGACAAAAATAAACATCCATAAAATTTTCAAAATTTTATGCATAAGAGTTATTTATCTATTGTAAACTGAGACTCGAACTTTTCAACAACAGAACGTAAAGAACACAAATTATTCGTCAAATATTGTCGCAATGATTTTAATTGTAACATTATATATTGCTATATACCTATTGCTATAACTCTTTAATTGCTACATATATCTATTATATATTACCTTAGCGATTACCTCATTCTCAACAATATTACCATTTAGTAAGATTTTTTGAAAATATTGGCGTCTTGAAATTGAATTGCAAATTTCGGCTGAAGAGAAAATTTTCTTAAAATCTGCTTTTGTTTTTTTAATTGACGATTAGTCTGAGAATATAAATTTCGTTGCGTTTTATAAATTCATATATTATTTAAAGGCGCATGCTGCTCTACTTATTAGCTTCTAATTTTTAAAACATATGACCATGGCAAGATAGTATAGAGATATTATGGAAATATATTTAAATAATAATATTGTAATTCGCACTTAATTTCAGGTAATATCATGCATAGGGCATTTTAATGTATTCGCCATTTTATCTTTTAAGCAATATTTATTTCGAGTTATTCGCTATACTCGTATATTATTTGCATATATTTCACATACTTAAACAACCAATAAACAACACTATACAATGTTTAAAATTCCAAAGAAGTCAATTTTACAAAATATTCTCTTTTAATGAATTCTGCTTATAAGCAGAATTTTACCTGTTTATTATATGAGGAATTTATCGTACCTATATGTACCTGTGCTAACCCAGCAAGAGCGACAATTTAAATGTTTTGTTTAAAAACTTATTATCAAGCTTTTATCACCTTCGTTGAATAATCTTGGTCACTTATTTTCTAATATGCTATCAGAAGTGATGGAAAAAAAAGAGCATTAACTTTAGATAATAGAAATTTAAATCGATCAAATTCTTACCTTGAAATTGTAATTCTATATTTTTTTATTATTGTTATATGCTATTAAATCGAGAAATTTTTACGATGCTCTAGCGCCCATAGAGTATTGACTTCGTTTGTTGATTTCATCTAATTGTGAATATGCGCCGAAGCTCATATTGCAAATCTATGTTGTTTGTGTCTTTCGATACGATCATTGATCAATTATCGTGTTCCTAATATATACGCGTTAAATTAGTTAAACATATGCAAATGAGATGCGTTGAGGTGCAAATGAGGTGTGATTTTCAGGGTCCCGCCAATTCGATATTATATTGCTGCTGCTTGTGTATTTTTATCAAATCCGTTTATGTCGATGACAGCTCCGTCAGCTACAGTTCTCTCAGCTACAGTAATCTTCTGCTTAGTCATACCGTATATGACCGCGTTTAGTATTCGGGAATTAATCAAAGGTGGTAAACGCACTAGCGATGCTACTCCTGGTAAATTGATTTTTTTTAAAATGTATTTCACGTATAATGTATTTTCTAGTTGGAAATAATATGAGTGAGTTCGACTTATTTTTTAGAGCGAGGAAGGGAGGGGAGAAGGGGAGGGAGGAGGATGGTATATTTGATTTTCAGAGGTTTATCTTTAAATTATTTCATACACTTTCATCGTTCATATCCACTCTGTGCGCATTTAATCAGTGAACATTCGACCAACGGATTTGCATTTATGGGAAGGAACAGCCAACCCGTGGGAAATGGGGTGTACGTCCAACCCATATTTTGACCACTTACCCGCAAGATTCACAACTTACCCGCAAAATTTAACTAATGTGGAATTATACATTTATGTTTTGAGTAATGTAATCACTCTTACAATAATTCTTACACAAAAATTTCTTTGCACTTTTCAACCGATATGAAATGCATTCAAAAATTTTCAACACATTCGAATGTCGTATATAGTACATATTAATGAGGTGCTATATGCAAATTTTATAATATCATATTTTTACTTTATTGATTTTCGAATTGAAATCATTGAGCAAACGGACAAATGCACATACGTAGATATGAGGTTGTGGCAGTATGATTTTACAACTTCAAAAAAAAAAATGTCATTTCGAATTGAAATTTTTTCCCGCCTTTAAAAAAAAATGAAGCAAAAATTTATTTTCCGCTTTTGAAAAATTTTCGCATGGCATATAAAAAATTTTCTTTTTTTTTTAATGCTTGAAAATTCAGTTTAAACGATAATACTCATCGAAATTATCTATAATGAGCAAAAAAAAAAAACATCAAGAGCACGTTTCAATTTTTTTTTTTTTGCATTTTCAAATTATTTCTTTTTTCACTAATTTTTTCTCACGACTTTTGTTTTTTACAATTTCTGCTACTAATAAAGTTTTCTCTTCCTTTTTACTAATTGTTAATCATATTCGAAATTCTTGTTTTTTCATTATTTACGTCTCATTGCAAATCATTTCCCGAAGATTCTAAAGCTGAGGACTAGGGCACATCTCAATTTTAGATTCGGCCAGTGGTGCTTTAACATAATTCGAATATTTATACAGCTTCATGATATCACCACATGGTATATACTTATGCTAGTATAGGCGTGTTTGATATTCTTGAAACTAAGAGCGATAAGCCTTCATGGGTATAATTCGTAGGTTTCGATGAGCGATGAAACCCCAATCAATGCGAACTTATTTTTATTAACGGCTTATGAACATTTTGATACGTCATAATTTTGTATGCGTAAATTTCTTTCAAATAGTTTTAATTTTGAATTACCAAGTATTCGTGGCTAATTTTAATGATTTCAATGATTACCGAGATAGATTTCTTCCGGCGGAATTTTTGAATAAATAGTTATAGGCGATCAAACGCAATAGCATAGAATAATACATATTAGGCGTTCTTTCGTTGTTTTTTTGTGTAAATTTTCGAGAAAACGTATCATTGTTATGTTGTTATCATTGCAATGAACAGTTATATTTCTCTCTACATCGGTAATTTTAATTCAAAAATTCTTAAAATAGTCACGAATATATTTTACGAATACTTTAACACTATATAGTTCTAGTTTCTTCATTATTTTTCATGTACTCGATTGCTTATTGATATTTAGAAAAGATCTGAGAGACGTTCTTTTGGCTAAAGATGTCTCAGATCAATCGGTGGATCGATTTTACGAGAAATCGATCAATCGATCAACGTTATAGGAAATCAGTCGATTAATCGATCGATTTTCTAGTCAAGCCCATGATTTTAAACGTTTGGTTAACGATTCTGGGCATTTGAACAACTCACAATTTGAAGTGATCTACTGAAATGAGCAATCCAATAAAGGAGTTGACAAATCATGCAATTTTACATCCCGTTTAATTGATCAATCAGCCTTACCTATATTAACAATCAATACAACATGCGAAATATCACCTGATTATTTTAAAGTTTGGAATGTTCATACAAGTGTATTTTAAAATAATCTCTTTGCTATGACCAGATAGGTATAGAATGAAAATCAAATTTCAATGTATGACGATCTTTTCGAAGTTGATGAATCAACGTGAGAAATTGTCGATAAGGTGGTCTCACATAACGGATTTTTATATCCATCAAGTTTGTACAATGCATTCAGCACGTTCGAAAGTGCAACCTATCGGGGAGACAAAACGACAGACTGACACATACACAGAAGCACAGATGCGATTTAGAAGAGCAATTTCAGTGGGCTGTCCAACGTGGCATCCATTTCAATGCCCAAATGGCGATTGCGTTCCTATCAAATATCTCTGCGATGGTTCGCCCGACTGTGGTGACGAATATGACGAGAATAAAAGCATGTGTACCGCTGGTTAGTATTTCTCATTTTTCTTATCATATCAGCTAATCTTTTCATATCAGTTAGTAATCAGCTAATCTTTTCAGTCCTCATTTCTTTCGCGATTCGAAATTGTTCTGTGTCATAAAGATAGCAGTGAATTTATTCATCGGTTTTGCGTCGAAATCAAGCTATGTTGGACAAAAGCAGAGGCTGCTCGTTAGCACCATAAGTGAGCACTTCCACCTAAGCGTATAATTATAAATTTTGCAAACAATTTAAATTTATTGCACTTTATTCTACGCTCGTAGGATACAATATTTGCAAAAAAGATGCGCATTTTTTGATGCGCCGATGCATATTTATAAATTTTCTGCATAAATAATACATGAAGCTTTCTACTACAAATGCACTCTATTTTGATAAAATACAGCGCCATAAAAAGAATTTCACTCAAATTCATTTTCACACTGCATATAATTCGTATCGTATTAAGCGCTTGAATTAACTTCAAAAAAACGAAATTGCTAGCATTAAATTTTATCGTTTTGCAATTTTCTTTTTTATTGTTTTTCGTTTTTATGGGATTTATTTGCCGATTAATTGTTGATTTTTTTTTTCGAGTGGTTTTTCATTCAACTTTAATTTTTTCAGCTATATTAGAAATTCAAGTATGATGAGAAGAATTCATCAACCCTATATGAATTAATCTCCAACTTTTAGTTTTTCTTACCATTGGTTATTTCCACAAGATCAAAAAAAAAAAAAATTCGCATAAACGGTTCTTGCTGACTGAGAGTTTTGAGACGAATTCTCGAATTTCCACTGCTATAATATGAAAAAAAAATTCCAACATTTGTACTTCTACTTATATGCTTTTTAATTACTCATAAAATTCTATGATTTCTTAGTTGAGAAATTCATATGTTCATTTTTTTTAAACGAGTTTTCCTATATATTCTAATAGAAAAATTTTTACTTCAAAACGAAATTTTTCTTTTATATGATGAGTAAAAAAATCGGGAAATTTTTTTTTTTTTTGCTAAAAGAAAGACGCATTTTATTCATTTTATCAATCAATCGTTTTTATTATAGCTATTGTTCAATAAATCGTCGAATGTAATTGAATTTTGATTTTTTTTTTTTTAATATGAAGATCTATTCTATATTATTTTATAGTTTTCTTTAATATAAGGATTCATTGAATCGCTTTAGAAAATTCGAATTGCATAAATTATTTCCGACAAACGTTCCTCACTCAACTTAACTTTTCTCATTGTTGTTGCATTTGTTGCCATCATTCCTCTAGAAATCACTCGTTTTTTTTCGGGGGGGGGGGGGGAGAGGGAAGGGGCAAAATGACCACCAGTTATTCAGCATAACGTCCTCTTTCGCATATTTTCCGCCGCTTTAAATTCAAATTTCAACAAATATGCAGAATAAGTTCGACGTAAACGTTTTGAATAAACTTCATTATTTGAGTAATAAGCCGTGATGAATTCTTTAACATTTTTAGCAATAAACTTTAACAATAGGAAAGTGTTGAAGTGTTTCGCATTTCGCTATTTCAAGCATTTAAATATTGCAAAAAGTCGTCATTTGACGATCCATTAAATACCCTCAAATACTTGTACTAAGGTGAAATAGTTGATCATTTTGAAATCGTTTCAAATTCCATCAAAAATAGTGCAATTTATGAGAGAATTATTTGGAACTTTTAAATGCATTTTTTTTTCGTTTACATTGGCCGGATGTTAGTGGTAATAAAATTATTGCCAGAATAAAGTACAATTTAGTGCATAAGTGAATAGCAAACGTTGTTTCACTCAATATTTCGTCTCCATAATTACACATAAAGCACCGATTATGCTTAATCGACAAAACTGTTGAATAAACGACAATAGAAAGATTTTCAAAAAGTGAGTATGCAAATTTGGTGGTATGATAATAGCTGATTGTAAAAAAAAAATCAAATTTTTACACGCCGTCGATAAGTTGTTATCTATAAAAATTAAACTTTTTTTTTAAACCGTCTGCATCGAAAAACTCACAGCTAAGTATTATTGTTGAATTTTGTAATTCAAATTAGAAATTAAATAAATATGCAAATTTTATACGGTCATTAAGTTTAATAGCTGATCAATCATAATATACTCAGAGCGAAATTAATGAACAATCTCTTTGATGAAATAAGAGAGAGATTCTACCTGCAAAGTTTCGAACTATAAAATCTAATTTCCTTCTAGTTTGATAAACGTTTTAACTAGCTGAAATTTTGTAAACAGATGCCAATAAATTGAGTTGGCACTAAATGAGACGAAGAGGCATGCTCGACTGGCACCACAGTTTATTACGGATCGAAGCACGCATGATCCGATAACGGCGAACTTCATTCACTCTGGGCTTTAAGTTTTAAATAATATGATATGTGTTGTAAACGTTGGGACAGTGGAATGACAAAAAGCACATATTCAGCACACTTAACGTCTTGTCGAATTGCGCTTCATAAACTTTGATTTCGTAGGCACAAAAATGCTCAAAATGATTTCGTTGAAGTATTAATGCGTGATGCTGCCAGGTGAAATTTTAATCGACATTTTGAAACGTATGCATATTATGCATTTGATATGAAATATTAATCATATAAACACTTTGAAGATATCCTCGAAGCGCACCTTGATGGTTCATTTTATCCGATTCTGCAAAATTTACACCTGTTAGTGATATCATAGCAACTTCGTACCTGTATTTATCCATTATCCACATGTCTGCATTTTTTCGTTTATGAAATAATAAATAATGGAAGTTTTATTTCAGCGACACGCCCACCAGTCGAGGAAACGGCCTCATTCCTGAAAGCACTCCTGAATGCTCACGGTAATGACTTCCTTGTGAAGGTATTTGGTCCAAAGGCTAGCGATCAACTCAAAGGCATGGGTGGCGTTGATAAAGTTGCTGTCGCACTATCACGTATGCATTTATTTTCGGCCACACCTATGAAATTCGACCGACTGAATCATTTCGAGCGTTCGGCTTACCTTAGCTAGATGATTGAAGTGATGAATGGTGGTTGATCAGAATTTATCTCAATGGATTAGCGTAAAATTAAGCTTGGATATGAAAAGTAAGGCTATTAGCCAAAAATAGGCAGCCGAATTCGTTTTTGGAGTAAAATTGGCCAAAAACGAGTTCATTTGTGTGCTCGAATTTTATAGACGTTTTTTTTTGCAGCACTAACTGTTTTATTAACTAAAGAAAATTTAATGTAATATTGCTGAAATATTGTTACAATCACATTCTCAAGGTGGCGTGTTTTCTAAATACAAACTATACCGCCATCACCTGCTAGAAATAATCAAATGAAGTCTGTTGATAATTTAATAGTACCTCTATGAGATTTGCCGAAAATGTTTTAAATTGCTTTAATTAATGATAAATGGATAATATAAATTCGATAATACATTTTTGCTGATGCACTGAAATCAAATATGCTGATGTCTCTTTCATAATGCAATCACCATTTAGATTATAATCGTTCAATCTTATTGTTTTTGATGGGGATAACTGAAATATCAATATATAGCTAGTCGAAATTAAGAAATCTCAACGAAACGCCACTAATTCAATGCGAAAAGCTTTTATTAAAATAGCCGAAATAACTTCTGTGGTTTGAATTTTTTTAATGCTCCACTCAACGCAATCACTTCAACTTCGAGTATAAAAGTACGACTAGTAACCAGAGGGATTTTGACGCTGCAAGAGAACAGCTGTCACCATTGCAAGAGAACAGCTGTCACCACTAAATTAATAGTTTATGATGAAAACTTCTATAATTTACCTGCTAATATTTGCATTTTAAGTTAGTAATTCATTATTACGAATATATTTTGCGATATTTAAATGAGGAACTTCGAGCACTAGTGAAATATTGACATGACTGGAATGTGCTGAAATTTAGAAAATACTTATTATTCGTTCTGGAAATAACAAACCTCCTCATAGTTACGAAAAAGAAATCGAAATGCGCATAGTATTTCGAAATAAATGCTTTAAAAAGTGAATTTTTTTCATGAATCGTTGTACACGTCAGAATTGCTAATCGTAGCCACGCGAACAGTTAGTACTTGTTAACTTAAGAAGTAAGTAAAGTAATTAATCACACCTTGCTCATAAACATAGATAATCAAGTGAATTAAAAATTTTCCTTACCATTATTGTTGTTTTTTTTTAGAATCGCCAACGATAGAGGCATTCGCAGCGGAAATGAATTTTTCGCAAGAGGAGATGGAGAAGATGACAAATCTAATGGCAGAAATAGCGTCCGGTTCAAATGCTGGTCTTAGCAACAACGAAGCGGCCGATTTTCGATTTTTCGTACAGAAATTACATGAGACGGGCTTCTTTTAAATATATATTTAAATGGCATAATGCTTTATTCGTTATGTCGATTATTGTCGAGAAATGAACAAAACGATCATCATTATGGGCATTAATTATGCTAATTATCTATGCATAGCAATATCCAAAAATCACAAATTATTGATTGCTATGTCGTTTAGAATATGAGCATAAATACCGGATTATGCTAGAAAGAAAGTGCACAAACTTGATCTCAACTTTCACATAAATAGTTAATCGACTCATAAAAAATACGCTAAATATGAATTAATCATCTATAATGAACGTATATAGGTGATATATAATTTATGGCTCATCATGCTAGAGCATTTAGCATGATGGGCCTTAGCTTCAACTACAGCTACAACATGAACTTCAGCTACAACTATGCCATAAATGATTGATTTCCAACGTCATTATCAATGTTACTAACAAATCAAAGATCGAATCATCAATTTTTACTGTAACTGTGAACGAGATCTATGAGATTTAAATCGGCTATATGTTCGTTTCATGATTTCCTAAGCGATTCCGAATACTTAACAGGATAAAAAAGCATAAGCATTTCAAACGATTGTCTAACGCAACGAGCTATTCATAATTATCAGCGTTGAGTCTTCGAATTAGCCAATTTCAGTGTTTCTTTGTTGATGGGTTTCCTTCAACAAAACATTGATCTTATCTATAATTTTATGAAATTCAGCACAAAAATTCATCCATAACCGAATATACGCACTCATTTCCTCATTTATCAATCTATCTAATTAGCATTCAAGCACTCATTTGGTCGAGTTGCACTCGTAATTATCTTGCTAGTAGTTAAATTAGCATATTCTATAGCGATCGTTGAGTTAATCGTACTCCTTATATGCAAATTTGCATAATCGGTAAGTTGCCAATCGAAAGGTCGTATATTTAATTGCTGATTAATTAAACAATGTTCCACACTAGCATATCAATTGAGTCGATCGACTAACGTTAACGAATTTCATCCTTTCGTAATTGCGACCTTTGAACGCCGAAGACGTAATGTCCAAAGAGGGGTGTTTCTTTTTTTTTGGATTAACATGAACATACGATCGTTTCCTCGTCATTCGAGTGGTTTTTTTTGCCGAACTCATAAACAGTACTCTAGCAGTGAGGTAAATGCTGCACGACTTCATGGATATGTCGGAAAGTTCGATCAATACATTTTCAAAAGAGGGGGGGGGGGTGACTGGAATGGTAGAAGGGAGGATCGTACTAGGAAAACAGTCGATCAGGATACTTTTTAAACGTGATATTATACCGGTAAAATAGAACTAGGTCATTCTCATATAATATAACTGAGGAAAAAGCATTTTCCAATTCAGGTCAAAAAGAGAAGAGGCTCCGCTTTGATAAAATTTTCTGAATTTTATCAATTCAAAGAAAAAAAATGCCTATTCGTGCTCAAAAAAAAGTGCTGCTCACATCGAAATGTATAGAATAATTCGTTAAGAAGAAAAACTACCGTTCAAAATTAACTAGTCAAATGATATTGCATAAAAAATTCCGCAAAATGCTAGATATATAAAAAGGTAGCGATTAGAATACTTGAAAACAAACGGTTGGATCAATGCAGAGGATAGTGCTTTATGAAACCCTCAGAAATGATGATCCTTACGGTGATATTCGTTTCTTAACGTTAAGATTCATCACTTCTGAATTTGTTTGGCACTGAAATTATGACCAGGATTGTTGCAAATATGCAAATTTTACCATATCAATCTATAACGTACAATGTTAATAGCTAATTACAACAAAAATTGTTAGGCACCATGATTTCACGGCCATATCCGAAAATTGTTATCTCTTCGTCGAATAGACAACAATACTGCTTAAACTCAACGCTAATAATCTAATGCATTATTGATGCAATATTTTAGTTGCTGCAAAAGATACATAGCGCTTTAATTGGTTAGAACGTTGTAAACAGTTATGACTTCGATGCAAATGAAATGTGCCATGATCTCACTTGCTGAAGCTTCGCTCAATGATTCTGGAGCACGGTCTAGAATAAACTTGTCGCGTTAACGCGAAGCGAAGTGATCATTCACATTTGGTGCAGCTAAGAAGCAAGCCTCTTTGTGTGTTACGGCATCGTGTGGCCATATGGTATCAACAAAGGCCTGAGGAAGTGCCACGAAAGTGATAATGGAAGCTATTCAGCTAAATAAGAGAACGGGCAGCGAACGACTAAAGGACATCTGGTTTAAAGCCTCCGCTGAATGCATGAATCTATGACTTCCGCCGATGAATGGACGTGGTCGAAACAAACAGATGTCGAATCGCGAAAATCTTGCACTTTCTATTTCTATTGAAGATATATTCAAATGTGAAAATCTGGCACCTGCATGTACTACGTGAGAAGCTCCCTGTTTATCTCTATTGAATGGATGTCTCAAATGTGAACATCTGGCACCTGCATGTGCTTCGGTAGCCTATATAAGCGTGTGCTTAATCTTTGTTTGTTGTCGCAGGGCCACCCCCCTTTTTCCAATCGCTACATGAATCCGTCAGTATTTGCTTGTTGTCGCAGCATTGTCATCAAAATCGACAAAATGGTGGACTTATAGATGAGGAGGGGGAGGTGGAGAGGGGAAAGTGATCGATAATGTAGCATGATGCATAATGAATTCCCTAAAGGTGCGATCATTCTCAATGGTTGAACGAAAAATGTGTCGATCACCTAGAAAGGTGTTCGTTTCGAAATTATACGAACCACAGGCATGACTATACAATTATTTAGTATACAATGCTCCCTTATTACGTAAACACTTACGTTTCTATTTCTTCTTCTTCAATGCTAATTTTGGCACATATAATTTCCTCTACTTCATATCGAATGAGAAAAAAATATTTGTAATCACAAACAATTGAGAAAATGCGCTGTAGATGATTGCACGATATGTGCTTTTGAAATCTCACAAAATCCACTCGAATAGATTCTTTAAATCGGTAAAAATTTATAAATCATCCGAGCAATATTTTGATATCTTATTGCATTTATGTTTATGCAAATTTGCTAAAAGCGCATTACCGCTATGTCGATATTTATGCATAAATTTGTATATCTCTTGGCCTGTACATTAGCTTCGATCTGGAGACCAAAATTAACGCTATGAGTTATAATGAGTATGATATAAACCATATATTGAACTTCTATGCAACAGTTAACGCTGATCCATCAGTGCGAAAAGAGCCATAGACAACTAAAGGTGCCAATAAATTTGCATACAGGTGGGTCGGAGAAGAAAAACTTTAATAAAAGATTTTGCGGTTGGTTTATTCAATTAAATTATGGAAGTATTATTCTGCACATTTGAGACTTTTTATTTAAAATTTGTTTATGAGTTTGTTTATAAGTTTTGACGCCGACTTGTCATTCAAGAGAGACGCACATATACGGCGATAAAATCCGACCTGAGCTAAGCAAAATAAAATCTCATTGGTTGCATATTTAAGGTCACGTGCGGAAGGACATTGATGGAAAAGATGGATGACGATCTCAACATATCCATCAGCAAGGGCACAACCTCGCGTTGACATGATATCTGAATCTTGGGGGAATTTTATATGGGATTCTACTAAATCTCATCTCCTTGGAAGTAACTGCTTCCCTAGGGCACAACTTTACTATGAACCGTCACGCAACTACAAATCACTGAAATTCAAAATTGCAAGGACGTTAAAAGTGGCAAAACCTATTTTCTTCAGAGATTCTCCTGCTTTGCCTATTTTGCTTTTTTGCTCATACCAAAGCAAGCTCTATCATTATCTTAGTCGTCACTCATCACTGCATTCATATATAAATGAAAATGTAAACATAAACATAAGCGCAAACATAAATAAAATAAATAAATAAATAAATAAATATAAATATATATATATATATATATATATATATATATATATATATATATATATATATATATATATATATATATATATATATATATATATATATATATATCGTACAATGCACGCAACTTCAGAAGGCCTTTTATTGCACATTCGTAAAACAATTACAATATATACAGATCTATAGCGAAAAGCACCAGTCAGCATGGGTGGAATGGTTTGATGGACGGGAGGCTGTGTCAGTCTCTTCCTTTAGCCGTGTAGTACATCCAGTAAATGAGGTTGCATATGGTGAACGACACGGGGAAGAGCTTCTGACAAAACCTGAAATTAAATACTCTAATGTGTTTTTGGCGGTACGTCTCGACCATGTTGTTACTTTACTTCCATCGCTGAAAGTGAAAGGAAGCAACATCTCAATTAATCCTGAAAAGAAAAAGCTGGAAAAGCGGAACCGGAAATACGTGCAGCTAGGTGATAACTCTAGAGGAACATTGCAAGTTTGGAGGTGAGAAGGTGGGGAAAGGGGGGAGGGGGAGATTTTATAGGGTCCCTCTGTATTTTCGTGCTTTGAAAAATTTTAACTTCTCATCATCTTCAGTTTTATCGCAGATCATTCACATTGCAAAATTACTGATATTAATAAGAAAAATTTTTGATTACCTTACAATGATCAATATCGAATATCGCATGAAAGATTGTAATTATGTTTAATAGTCCTGAATCGATTGGGACTCTCTCTCTCTCTCTCTCTCTCTCTCTCTCTCTCTCTCTCTCTCTCTCTCTCTCCCTCTCTGTGTGTGTGTGTGTGCTATGATTGCAATAAACGTTAGTATAGGAAAGGGCAATCTTATATTTTGAAGTAAACTTGTTTACTTATTGACTGTTTACAACATTTTAATGTGTACTCTAAAAGTTAAAAGTTTCGGTTAGAGAATATTTGCAATTAAGCGTCAATAAAATATACTCAATGAAATGAGGAATAATGAATGCCTTCGAAATATTAAATTATAGAAGAGTTTCATCGTTTCTCTTTAAAATCATTTCACATATATCCAATATTAAAAAAAAAAGAAGAAAACATACGCAAAATTTTATCTCTTTCTTAAAAATTATTTCCTCAGAAATAAATTTATTCGACGATGAAAAAGTTGCAGAATATTTTTCTTCTCCATTTGCATAGTTTTTTTTTTTTTGAAGTTGTTGTACTATTGACTCTTATTGGATATTCTTCTCTTATCTATGTTCATTGTATATCTGCTCGCGAATTCTTGTTTCTACTTATGTGTTGTCGAAGCTTTTCATATTCAGCATTGAATATTGCAACTTATCAAAGCATTATAGAAATGCTGCTCATTAAGCCGCATAAAAAAAACAAGCTTAAATACTAAACAATATGAAGTATAAAGAAAATAAATAAAAACCAAACCTATCCATATCTTCACCGCCCCATCTATGGAATAATTTTGCTGAAGCAATCTTTCGTGGTCGCCGCCTACCTAACGTATTCGCGGCGATCGCATAAACATTAACATTTGATTCGAATCACCGTCTATAAAAATTTCACCAATTAAAAAAAAATGAAAAAAAAATTATGGAATTTATTTAGAATGTATTTTTTTTTCTTAAATTTCAATTGTGAATATTTCCTTATCAAGTAGAATTTAGAAAATTCATTGAAATTGAATTTATGATCGATTTTCATAGAAAATTTTTGAAAATAAAAAGTTAAAATTCGAAATTAAATAAAATACGAATCTAAAAACATATAAATCATTTTCCTATAAAAATTAACACTGAAATTTGAAAAAATAATGAAAAAAATATCAAAAAATTAAAAAAAATCTTTAATACACCAATTGTGCATTTAAAAAAAACATCTATTTCCTTCACTGCCTTAAAAATATTCGATTAAATATTTACCTTTTTTGTGGAATTTCACTTCGTCTGAATGAATGTCGAAAAAAAAATAATTTTTTTTGATGTTTTTTCAAACGTTGCGATCAAAGTGCAATCACATATATATATATATATATATATATATATATATATATATATATATATATATATATATATATATATATATATATATATATATATATATATATATATATATATATATATATATATATATATATTCCTTCGCTTGATTATATGTGTTTAGAATGAATTAAGGAGGTGTTAGCTGATAAACAAATGAAGACACTTAATAAAAGATTCTCAATCGATCAACGATTCAACTTGATTTTAGTGTTTGAAGTATGAAAGAATATATAGGAGAAAAAGCATTACTTTGACGAGAGGATTCGATTTCGGGATTTTCATTCGATAACGGTGGTCTTGGCTCATGACATGCAACAAATGTCGCTTCCTTCATCCAAAGATTTCTGTTGAGGTCAGGACTGCTCTTCTCGGCTGATGTACTTGAAATATCACTTTGCCCGTGCAACCTTATCTGCATATGGAAATCGCCAAACATTTGAAAGAAAAAGCAGGCTTCATATATATATATATATATATATATATATATATATATATATATATATATATATATATATATATATATATATATATATATATATATATATATATATATATATATATATATATATATATATATATATATATATATATATATATATATATATATATATATATATATATATATATATATATATATATATATATATATATATATATATATATATATATATATATATATATATATATATATATATATATATATATATATATATATATATATATATATATATATATATATATATATATATATATATATATATATATATATATATATATATATATATATATATATATATATATATATATAGCAGAATCGAAAACATTCCCTCTTATATACTAATCTCATCGAGCAGCATTCCAAGCTATGAGATCAGCACCAAATTTCAACAATGAATACTTCAAAGGCAACTGATTCTAAATATGCGATTTTCAAAAAACGAAAAGTACTTATGTGATTATGGAAAACTTCGAGACGGGATTTAAACTTGTCTTATGTTATGTCGAGACGGGATTGGGATCACAAAAGTACTTATGTCGAGACGGGATCACGTCTCGAGACTCCGAAATCTTCAGTGACGAGTGCTGCTAACAATATCAATACTTCTTAGCACCAGGAAATTTCGAATTTTGCGGCGAAATCAATTTTTCGCAGTGACTGAAGGCAGCAAATTGATGTTGTTATGTCAGCGTTGAGAAATATGAGGTTGTTTGAAGAGGTCGAATTTTCCAATCTTTCGTTTTTACAAAAAAACCTGAGAAATTTTTATTCAGTTAAGAATGTTCAATAATTTCTTTCAAGTTAAAGCGTCTTGCATTTGATAAAAATAAAAAACAGAGATAAATGCTGCTTTTATTTTCGTAGGAAATAAAAATGCATTATGTGCAACAATTATTTTAAAAAATGTCTATGAAATACTGCTATAAGTCTGCGTGTCTGTCATCCACTCTGCTCATTGTCAGGCCAACCGGATAGACGTAAGAAAAAATCTATTTCAATGGTTATTTCAGATCTCCGCTAATATCCTTTGTTTATAGGCGATAGCCATTGCCTTTTTGCAACTCCACTATTGCACCCCTTATCGAGGATATTACGATCAAGATTACTCAATGCTTTAAATATATTATTCATCGTGTGACACACGATCGCCTACAATGAAATTGAATCTCAAGGGCAAAGTCGAGCGAAATCGAGCTGCTCGGTAATAATACTGAACATTTGAGATGTTGACATCGCTTGAAGATGTTCTTTAGTGACAGCTGCTGACAACCTAGTGATACGATGCCGATGAGCAGACAACTTAACAACTGTCAATAAAAAAAACTAGCCTTCTAGTTTGAATTTTTTTTCTCTCATTTGATAACCTCATGGGCCCGATTGCACTTTTTCGATGCATTTTCGCTGTCTAATGATTAGGGCAACGCTCTAAACTTCATTATGTAATGCGTTAGCGCTTTAGCTGGAAAGTTCCAAATGCTATATTGGAGCACTCTGGCTGGAGTATTGGCGTAGCGTTACATATGCCTGATCATTCCTTAGGCGCTAATGTGTTCGCTGTAGAATCCATTTATTACGCTAATAAAAAGAGATAGCAAGGTGTGCTAATCACTCCTGACTAAAACAAAGCCGCTTTTAAAGCTCCATTAATTTTTTTTTCTTTCCGGTTTCACTAAAAAAAAGATATCTGCATATAAACATTAATCAAATATCATAATAAAATATCAATGAGAGAACGTCAACAAACTTTTATTCTAACGAAAACGACAAAAATCTTTGAATTTTTAAAAACATAAAAGAACTTACATCGCATTTTCTCGCTTTTTCGTCGAATGTTCTCTCGGTGAATTTACGTTGTCGGTTAAATTGCTCTTCATTAAGAAATTCCTCATTATATTTTGTTTCATTCTTTTCAAGCATACCAACAATAGCTAATTCGACAATCGAAAGAAATATATAACCAACGCAACCAAACATAAATAGATCGAGTCCTTTCACATAGGAGACCTTAACATCGATTTCATATATTACTATACTTGTAATCATTCTATTGTAAATCGACTTTATGGTAAAATTCAATGCGCTCGTTTTGATTCGTTTATTTATTTGCATAGAAATTGCTAGTGTCAATTTCCATCGTTGGAGATTCGAATATGTCAGGGAATTACAAATTTTATACTGAGATGATGAATAGAAAATGGTGAAACAATTAAAAAATTTCCTCAGCTGATCGATCAATTATGAAAACGTCGGCCAAATTTTCAGCAACGATTTGAAAGAAGAAAAATAAAACACATATCAGAGCAATTGTCACAATTTTCGATCTTTGCATTTCGCTCATTCAGCTAATCACTTTCAGAGATTAATAGCGAATAATGAAATATGCACAATAATGCTTTTTATGTTTTATTTATCCGATCACTAAAACAAAATTTTTAAACAACGGTTGTTCATTTTATCGTCCAACCAATATACGCAAAAATTGATGTAGAACACTATTATACGCTATGAATTGTACGCATTGAATTTCATAAAACTCTAGTTTGAACGCTTTCGAACTTGGACTATCGTACAGACGGATAACAGACAGACAGACAGACATACCAACACGCGTATTAACACGGCAAGACCACAATGTCCTTTGCAAATATGAATTTGCCAATGTGCAAAAGAGATGAAACATTTCGCGGAAAAATTACCAAAGCATGTGTGGTAAATAAAATGACTAGCATTACCTTAGAAGCGAATTATTGCCATTCAATTGCTGAAATCAGCAATCTTTGAATCAAAATCAACACTTGGCTACTATTTTTTTACGTTGTTTTGCCGTTATTCATATAAAATGCAATCAATCTAGGTATATGATGTTTCATGGAGTCGTTCCTATATGTTTCTTGATGAATTTTTCTTAAATTCTTTTCTAAACTATAAAAGCAAATTCCGCTCTATGAATATAAAAACATAAAACACTGTCTACCGAAAGAAAAATGGACGAAAAAACTTGCGCATTTATACGCTCTCATTTCTTTAAGAGCAATTATAATATACATCGATTTGATACCTATTCAATAAGTTGAATAATTTACACTAGAGGAGTATTGCGGGATAATTTGCTCCGTAGCAAAAAAAAAAAAAAAAATTATGGAAAACAATTCGACGTCCAATTAAGCGTAAAATTACCGAATAGCGATTTTGAAATGAAAATTTTTTTTTTTGGCTCCCTTTATAAAAGAAATTAACCAATCTCAATTACATTGAAGATTTTTCACCTTCCTTTATAACTCACATACTTCTTCGTGGTCACATTCACCTAGGATTATTCACACCAATTTAACTCAAATATTATTTATTTTAACTCAAATATCAATTTATGAATATATCAGTTGCCGTTCAGAATTATTGAATTATTAATTAAATTTTTTTAAAATTTATTTATTTTTTCAAATTGATCTTTTTTGGAGTTAATTTTTATAGGTCTTAAGTGAACATGAAGAACGCAAACATCGGAGGGTTAGAATTAACTGATGCCCTTAGGGGAAATGTTTTTTTTTTTTGCAACAAAGAAACTCTTCAAACACATCAATAAATTATGAAATGGAAAATCATGCAATAAGTTATATTTTTGCATTTGTGGCCTATTACGATACATACAATAACAGTATAAACTTTAGTTGACAGTAATACTCTGCCTTAATTTTTTGTTTACTACTTTTTGTTAGGTAGAGTAGACAAAGTTTTGTAATTAAATATGAATGGGCGTAAACCTTTGGAAGAGACCTTGCAACGTTCGAATATTGCAAAGTGAGAGCCATAAGTGAGGAGACACCAAGAGTAACGCGTGCTGGGAGTGATTTACGATCAAGCCAAAATGAGATCCACGAGATTAGCACCATGCAATAAGTGGGAAGGTAGATTTGCAAAATATAGAAACCATATGAGCGACGAAAATATAATTTTATATTCAACTGTAAAGGAATATACGCTTATTAAAGGAATTATACTGCTATTGAACGAAGTATATGATACAACATTATCGATAATAATAAGACTGCTGCAATACGTATATACTAGCAATTACATTTGGAACTGTTTCATGGCATGATATGGAAACGAGCCGAATAATAAAAAGGATCTCGCTTGTGAGAAATATGGATTTTTTAAATGATATTATGCGGCTTAATTGCAACGTTCGGATTACTGTTGTCTTGTTCAAAGTGAGCCTCTCTTCAGATCATGGAGTAGGGGGAGATTTTTGTACTGCTTGAGGGGTTTCTATATCTGAAGTGATTCGAAGTGAACAATATGGCTTCGAAGTGAAATCGTGTTTGCATTACAAGTTAGACTGCGTTTCAAGTTTTAGTTCGTCATCAAAGAGTAGATCGACCAGTAAACAGTAAATCTCTTGCTTATCATTTTAAAGGTGGTTTCTTATGTTTTCCTGCACCTAGGCATCTTCATCAACCTCGGACCATTTCAGCTCGATAAGCCTTCTTCGAATATAATGTATCTGATAGAAGTGGAAAGAAATATCACATGAGAAACGAGGAGGAAATGGCAAACAACTAATGTGAACCATGTCATTGGATATGGCTCGGAAGAATTTGATACTAAAGTCACCCGTCGTCTAATAACCCTTGAGCACACCACGGAGAATTCATATACAGCATTCGTTGGAATCGGCGTGGTCTCTTCTTTAAAACTTCTAAGTGCCCAATGTGAGAGTAGTGTGATTTCTTGGGGTACTTTTATTGTTATTCTTTTACCTAATTCAAGGATAACTATTAAATGGATCATAATGAGCACTAAATATGAAGTGATCATAAGAAATAGAACAACAACGTACCTGATCCCAAACGCCTGCGGGATATTGAAATGTGGCTTTTTCATGTATATAGTGTGTCATATGAAAATCAGGTAGATTAGTATCGCCGATCACCTCGACAGGTATTCCATGCCGTTTCCAATGAAGACGCACTTTACCCACATTAAACGAGTAACTCTCGAAGACTGTTGTACATTCGACACGATCCATTGGGAAAAACGTGAAATCCATATCACATGGAGATTCCACTACAATCCTGTATTCATCTCCTTTACATACATTTCATTAAAGCTTATTCGCATTCATCGTTTACATATCTTTGATCTTGCCCGGTCTAGATTCACAAATGATACCCATTATGCATTCTAGTGCAAAAAAAAGTGTTTTGCTGTGGAAGTCATCTCCCTTCAGTGCATAGTTTAATTCGCAATTCAATACTGTTGACCGAATGAAATTTGTGGCGTAGATGCTTAGATTATTTCGGATTCGAATCATCACATATATGATGAGTTTGTCTCCTGGGTGTGTTGTTTCAGGATCATTCAGATTTGATCTTCGCTTAGTGCAATCAGGTATATCCTACTTGGAATCGCTGTTTTGCGATCCGCTTCCTCCTTCCAATGAATTTTAAAAAAGGAAGATATGCAAATTCGATCTGGACTTTCATTTAAGAAACTAGCTCCATAGCCTTGATTCGGCGGTGCTAGTACTTTTAATCAACCGAATATCTAATGAGGAGAAAATTGAGGAATCCTCAAGGTATCGGTACCCTCCAAACGTCATCATCGTTTGTTTGCAAGAACAAAAAGTCAAAAACTGGCGTTGACAAAAACAATTGAAACATTTTTGTTGCATGGGCGAGATCTGCGTACTCATTTACCCAAGGATGCTACAAGCATAGTTTTTTCATCAGTTCAGAAACTCTATAAAAACTTGGTTTTTTATAATATGGAGTGACCGCGTAATTTGCATTGTGAAGTGCGGCTTGAAGTTGTGTGCTTCCGGAGAATATCTGATTTCCGGAGGAAGAATTCCTCAAGTTATAGTACGGAAATACTCATAAAATGATCTTAAATGATGTTTGAGGTTACCCTAAATTCCTATCTTTTATGAACTGATTAAGCAAGATTCCAGTGTGTGGGCATCTGATGGGGGTAGGCTTACTGCGCCAAATTAAAGCCGCAAGTAAAAGAGGAAATTGTACAAGTACTGCATAATTTCCAATTTTCTAGCCGCATTACACTTGCCAAAGCGCAATAATTGAATATCCCCCCCCCCCCCCCCCCCCCAATTCTGAAATTAAGGTTTTGGCCTAAAAATACCCTTCCTTACCACAAAATTTTCGTTTCAGAAGTTCAACTTTTTGAGCTTTAGAGCTGTAGGAGATGAAAATTTCAACAATCATTTCAAAAGTTACTAAATCGAGATGAGGAATCAACATTGGCAAATAAATATCAAACGAGCGAAATACATTAATAATAGCTAACCGATAATTCATCCAAACGGTACCATTAGGAAATATCGCCAAAAATATATTGGGTGTTGGTGATTGATGTATCGATGATCCTTTACTATTAACAATACAAACATTTGGTAGCCATAATTGATCAACCATTCTATGAGATAGTGATAAATTTTTAAGGCACTGTGCACCATCCTCATCCTGAATGGCATTTCTTATCATATCAAAACGGCCTCTTGCTAGAAAAAAATTTTGGGCATTCTATTTAATAATTTAATAAAAGTTATTTGCAAAATATACTGCTAAAAAAATTCTATGATATTAAGAAAAGGAAAGAAAGAGAAATCTGCTGAAAGAAATCGAAATTGAAATAATATTTCCATTTTAAGTATATCATCGTATACCCTATATTTGTTCCAAGTTGAAGAAAAAAAAAATGTCAATGCTCATTTAAGTGATAAGTTTTTGCTGATGGGGGGGGGGTTGTTGTGTTTTGGACCTTTTTTTTTATTATGAGCTTTTCATCGAGGGTGAAAGAAGGTACATTCAACTCATCCATATGAATAAAATATTGTAGTAAAATTACAATAGTGAATACTTTCGCGTACCTCTCTCAACAGCTCTTAAATTCTATATTTATTGCTTATATGCAAATAACCAACCAACCTAATATCAAAATATATTTGTTAGTTACGAGTAATAAAGATATTCTCAGTTGAACTGTGCTCAACGACTATTGAAAACAATCTTCATATATTTCACTCACTCTCTCTCTCGTTTCTCATTGCTGAAAAAATTCATTCCCATTCAGCGAACGTATTATTCAAAATTTCAGACGATGCAAATTTTTTTTTTATTGAGAAAGTATGCTTGAATATATCAAAGGGAATCTTCTCAAAAAATTGCACTTCCATTGTATCTAGACATACGCTTCATTATTTTTCTATGAGCGAAAGTGCAAGAAATTAATACTCATTCTTGCGTAATAATAAAGAATGATATTAGTCCTGGAACAATACCGAATAACCCAGCTAGGACCTCGTCTCTTGTCATTAAATGTTCATTAATAACATGTCATTAAATGGTTCACATTGGAAAGGGGGGGAAGGGGGGGGGGGGGGGGGTAGGTATGATAACATTTGAGCAGTACTATACTGAATTAAATTCACGAAAAAGTTTGATGTCTAGTTATACATTCTGTATAGAATTGAAATTTTCGATACCTTAAATGATAAGCCGGGATCGTGCCATATTTGTGAGAAAAGAATATCCATCTTTGAACTGCTTTGTATTTCAGAAATCTCTGATATCTGAAATAATAAAACACATTTTGTGCTTTTTTTTTGCATCAATTTATTGCAATAAAATCGATAAAAAACAAATATTTCATTATGATTTGATCGATTAATTACGCTATCATCGATTTTAATTCAATAAACGATATTGATATTATGCTATATGGCTTCGAATATAATATTTCATGTTATATGATCAGGCACTTAGCATAATGCCAATATCATAAAAGTTACTTTACCGCAAAATAGTGAGATTGTTTTTTTTTTTTTTTTGCTTATGTCAATTTGGCTTCCATATCGAAAATCATCGATCCATTAGCACCTAGAATAACTAGTTCAGGTACCATAGGACGGATAAAAAAAGTTGATGCATATCAAAAATATTTCTAGGAAAAAGAACAACATTTAATAGTACACTTCCAGTCGTCCAAAAAAGGTCATCTCTAATATATCTGACAGGTGACCAGTTATATGGCAAGCTTGATAGGTGAAAAACTTTCGGTACAGAGAACTCGTGAACGATAGGATTTTACTGAGAAAAAAAAACTTTTCGAAGAAGAGCGCATAATAAGCTTTAATCAAGCATTTTATCGCTCCTTCGTATATTTCTTATCAAATAAAGGGCTTATAGAGACTAAAAGGTGAATGATATTAAAAGAGAAATTTAAAATAATTGTTTTCAATCGATACCAAATTTCAGGAGGGGGCGAAAGGAGAGGATGAGCTGAAATATGGATGGTCCACTTTACGTAGCTATATAGGCTGGAAAGAAATTCGTTGTACTTTACAAATAGATGAGTGGAGAGATTCACTACATATTGCGCAATTTTATTCGTCAAATTGTTGCATAGAATTCTGTTGATCGATTGCTGATCGTTATATTGCAGCGATCAATCAATAAAAAAAAAAAAAAAAAATAAATCTTTAATATGAATTTAGAGATGCTTTTTCATTGATGATTTCTTCTATATAACTATTTAGATTCATGGTAAATTGTAAAAATCATGCATAGCAATTATTACGTAGTCTTCAAAAAAAAAACGATTCCTGTAGAAAAATTTCAGGATAGGGGGGGGGGGTTTCTCGATGAGTTAATAATGCAAACGAAATTTTGAATAATTCGCCAGAAAATTGTATCTTAACAGTATAGAAATTTACTTACAAAGAACTTAATAATATCAACGATTGTTGCTCGATAGAGGAAAATAAAAAGCATAAATGAGAGGAAAAAAAATGAATGATTTGAAATGATATATTAGTTTTTAATGATAACGAGATGAAATGTAATATGAACGTATCGAGACTTTTTATGTACAATTGGAAAATATATCGATAGATCGTTTATTTGCAAACTTAATAAACTTGATGTAATCGGACGTTCATTAGTGGTCATTACCTGACCATTACTGCGTGGTCAGTACGATTACTGCGTGGTCATTACCTGACCATTCGGGCAAGCAAAAGATCCTCCCAAATAGCGTGATTGATATTTTTGTAATACCCTTTGTCTATAATGGGTTATCAATAAATTTACATATCTGCATTCCAACAAATCAGACCGCCAGACGGGTAACAGTTGTTCTCACCATGGAAAGAACAGTTTTTATCCCATTTTCAATCAAAAAAACCCATTTTTTAGCTCTATTTTTTTTGGCTGTGGGAAATTCATCTACGAATTATATTGCGCGTTTAGATGTCGGTGACGCAAAGAAAATACAATGATAATTAAAGATTATCATCAAATAGTGTGAAGTTATATTCATCAAATTTTTCTTCACTGCTTCTCTTATTTGAAAGTTGCAGACACACAGACACACATACACGAAATAGACACATTATTTATCCTCATGGATAGGATATCATCGCAGTGCGCTTTTATAGAAATATCAATAAGAAGAATTTTAAAAAAAAGAGCAAATAGTGAAAAAACAAACAAACAAACAATTACCCTCTGAATGAGGAGCTCAATATCGACATCAACTCCTTTCATTGTTGGCACTAAATTGCGATCATAGTTCTTGAGCATTTCAGTCATTATCCTCAAAATTCATATTAAACATTCATAGAATACTTTCAAAAATAGAATATTTTTCTATTATTATTTTTTTTTCCGCATATTTTTAAAAATTTTATCAGCTACTGATAATAACTTTTTCGTAAAGAGAGATTGAAATAGTCAAGTTTTTTTTAATTAAAAGGAATAAGTTTATATTGATTTGAAAATAAAGTTAACATATATAGAATAAATTAATTTCTGAGATATACACGCAATCACCTATTTCTTCCTCTCATAATAATTCAATTCAATTCATTTCGATTCAATTTTTTACATTCAACAATGACTACGAAACGATTAAAGATCTAGTTCATGGAAAGACGGTAGAACATTATTTTTTCCAATACTCACGGATCGGGAAATATTCTTGGAGCTCAAATCAAATTTGTTTATCTACGTTGGAAAAAAAAAACCTTTATATAAGACAAGTTGTTTACTTTTGCTCATATGTTTTCATCTCTGGGAAATATTTTCCCAAGCATTTCTATTATTAAAACAAATTCAAAGTGAGAAAGTTTAGTGGTAAAAGGTGCTCTCATATGAGAACTTTCAATGTAATATGAAAGAAATGAGAGAGAATGATAAATAAGCTGAATAAATTGTAAGCATTGTACCTTGTGGCCGCTTTCTCAGCACGGCCAAGAACGCAATCGGCGCTCGGAGAGTTTTCATCACCTTGTCCTAAATATGTGCAGATGTAGATTTATTGATTCAAAAGAGATATAATTACTCAACATTTGCATTTCTTTCAAAATCTAATAAGTCGATGAAACAATGTTTATCACCAATAAGGTAATCATGCAATAAGTAATAAAGTGATATGGATATCAACTTGTAGGGTTTTACACTATTCGGTGATCACCATCACAAATATTTTACCCTCATTTTACCCTTCATGGACGTAGCATGTGGAAAAGACTAGAAAGTACGATTTCCTTTTATTCGAGTATTGTTCTATCATATATCACTGTCTCCTCTCTGTATTCTGCAAAAGGTACTAGGAAGTCATACTGGATCAAAATATAGAATGGGTTTTTTTTTAAATATTGAGCACTCATAATTATCGAAGCAGCCTGAACAGTATTACCTGAACAAACGGTAGACAGGTGAATGTTTGAAAGTCACTTAAATGAGGTCTATAGTTGGTGCGAATATTCATCTGATTGTATTTATAGTATTAGCATTTTAATGAAATTTCTTAATTCCATGATATTTCATTAAGGTAGAAGATAGGATGGCCATTATTGAGTGTTTAGTCAAAATGGAAACGTTGGTTGTAATGCATTTCTTTTTTTATGCCTAACATCGAATACTTTCATGAGTATGCTAGTATATCGCTTCACTAGATGCTAAATGGGTGGGTAGGTTACCTTAATTGTAGGTTCAAAGGTTACCTTATAAGTATGTAGGATTACACACACTTGCCAATCATTTAAGAGTAGCACATGCATGTAAACTTTCTTTGACAACAGTATCTTCATTTTTGAATATATTCGACCGTTCTTGAAGACTACGAAAATTCGATTTTTCGTCTTGTTCAAAGTTGTAAGATACAAAAGCCGACCGCTGCACAAGGCATGCAAACTTTCTTTGACATTCTTGCTCTAAAACTCCTAGATAGACCTGACAACTGCAAGTATCATAGCTTCTATCAAAAGTGATGATTTACTGTGAAGATGGACAAGAAGGTCATCCTGATGGTGTAATTACATCCACAAAATTGTGTAACTTCAGCTTTGCTGGTTCACAAGTTGGAATCTTTGAACAGACAGACAGACAAATATATATGTAAAAGACATGCGGTACTGAATTTTTTTTTTGTAAGAAGTTTAACCATAAGTTCATATTTTCTAAACTGTACTCTAATTTATGTAAATGCCAAATATCGACGTTGATAAAATGATGAGAATCTAGAAATCTTTCTCATGCCCCCATGAAAATGATGAAATTGTCTTTTCAACAACCACTATGAATTGCTAATATATATTCAACACACCTTTAAAAGGTAGATGATGGGATATATATATATGAGATATAAGTGTGGATGTAGCATTCAATTAGTATGTACGCTTTTATAAAATTAAAAAAAAAAAAAACAAGTGAAAAGTTTTTTTGAGCTGATTAACGACTCAAAGAAAATCTTTTATATTTTAGCGCTTTTACTCTCTATCAATTCAGTTGCTCAAAATTCCCTTTATCTTTTTTTAAATACCATCTGACTCTGACATCAATTTTTCTGGTAGGTTTTTCTATTTGCATAGAGGAATTGCTAAAAACTAAAGTATCATATTACCATATGTCACGTTTGTAAAAAACATTGCAATAAGAAATTCGATACTCTTAAGTTGTTTCACATCTATTCTCCTCATATTCTAAAATATGTTTACACAATATTTCGTTTGATTATAAATAGAAATTTTCAATAATTTATTACTAAATTTAAATTAAAAGTACTCGTACCTGTAATGTTTATTCTAAGTTTCCCGTAATTTCTTTTTTCCCTCTTTATGATAGGAATTTCTGATCGTTATTGAATTGTGATCTCTTTTTTTTTTGTTCTCAAAAAGCGTTGTGCATACGAAATGCTTCTATGAAAAAGCTTAGCTCTTAGAATGTCTCATTTTTAATTCAAAACTTTTTCTTTTGGTCTCATTGTTATATCCACTCATTTATATTCTATTTTATTATTGTACTTGCATTCATTTACCCGTTTGCAGTGTTTCATACTTTCCCCGTCGGCTAATATGTGGAGTCCTAATAAATAATAAAAAAGGTAAAAGATAGGATCTCTCTTACATTATTCAACGGTCTAGTTTTTCGTTTATTCGTTTTTTTTTCTCCTAGAAATGTAATATATTTCTTCTTTTTTTTTAAATTTATAATATATTCAAATATGATCTTACTGATGCATTTGCCGGATGAATCGGCAACAAAACCAGAACGACATTCACAACTTATATCACCATCGTCGCTTTCCTTACAATATGATGATCTCAAATCACATTTGTTACAATCTGAAATTTGTATAAAACAATAAATAAAAATTTAAAGAAAAAATTGTTCCCAATTAGTTAGAAATGAATTTATGACAAATTTATTATGGATTTTTTTTTTCTCATAGATTATTTTAGGTACTTTAAATAAAATAATAAAATGATGAGATTATTTGATTAGACGGAAATAGAACTATTTTTTTTTTCTTGAATAATTTTAAAGACTATAAGCATCATCTACAAAAGAATAAGTAATTCAATTTATAAGAAATTTTGAATATTATGGAAAGAGGTAATCGTTTGCATTTGCATCGATAAACCTATTGCTTAATCAGCTTAACGATCGCAATATTGTACGATATAGAATAAATTAATGAAATTTTTGTTTATAGAAGTGACAAATAAATGTCTAAAATGCAATATATCGTTTAAAAAAAACATTGAATAAAGATCTCATCGATCAAGAATTTGATATTAAAATGGATTGATGGACGAGAATTCTCTTTTCTCCTATATAATAAAATTATTCATTTCGACAAAGTGAGATTGTGAATTAAGTGGGTCAATAATTGTAAAAAAAGAACACGATCAACAGTTATTGCTCGACGTAATGAATAGTGAAAATATTCTCCAATAGCATAAATCCTACGGCTAATAGTATACTAGCGTAGTATTGAAAGGTATATCATAAATATGTGCTAATAAGATAGTGATGCAACGGCACATAGTTGGATTTTTTTAAATATTTGCACTAGAAAATCTAACAATGCATAAACTATCATCATTTTGCCAACCTAAATGTCGCTTGCCCCTTCTTCATTTTTAGAATCGATATATTTGTGTGAAGTTGAATCCAAAGATTTGCTCATTCCTAAAGGTAGAATTGTGCCTATGCTGATGAACGTACATCGGTTCATAATGTGCTGCGTTCATGTTTGTTTTTTTTTAATTGCATTATTGAAATTTTCGTTGTCTTTGGACTGACGTTCTTCTTCGACGCCATTACAACTCTATGGAGTGATCGTTGTAATAAATAGAGATGATGTTGATCGGTTGATTACAACAGTAAAGAGGCTTAGCTAGATAACTGCAGGTTTTTATCACGTTTTACGAGTGATGAAAACAAACCGATAGGTAATCAGTGTTACATTGTTGCATTGAGGCTAATAGCTCAACGCACATATGCGAATACACAATAATTAAGTGATCGTTATCAACTGTGGTGATATGCGTTATCATTCTCTAAACTTCAAATGAATCAGAAAATTCTTCTTTGAGTTACTAACGATACAAGAGATTTTGAGTTACAATTCAAGTACAGGAAATATTACGTGAATTGAGAATAAAGAATTGTAATGAATGATAGATTCGGCAAATTTTATGAAATACACCTATCGATAGCCCGATCAAAACAAACAATGAAACAATGAAAAATAAGTTGAAGAACAATAGGAATAAAATTATCTATTAAATTGATATCTATCATTTTCATATTTTCAAAAAAAATGGAGAGAAATTTTTCTTTTCCCTGCAAAAAAAAATCGATTTATGAAAATATGAGATAAAATTAAATGATACGAAGAAATTAAAGAAATAGGATCAATGGAGAAAAAAATATGCGAAGAAATATTTTCATTGACAAAATGAACTAATAAAAAAAAATAGTTTTAATCATCTAAGAAGAGCATTGCTAACGAGAAAAAAAAAAACTAGAAAACGTCAACATAAGGATCGATATGTTCACAGCGAAAATATTCGCTAAGAAATATATGATAAAATAACACATGTAAGACGAAGAAAATTCATATCACGCCAACTCCTATAATAAGATTCGTTTATTTCAAAAAATAAAATATTGGCTGTTATGATTGAAACAAACTTGAAACTAGTCCAGGAAAAAAAAACAATCAATTGAGCTTGTATCGACAAAGGTCTTTTATCCTTCGCAAATAGTGCTATCGATGAAAGTATGAAAATGTTTCATAGTTTACGAATATTTTCCGGATCATTGAATAGCATTGAAGCACCAGATGTCATGATAAGCCCTATCAAGGTATATCTGTTTTGAAAGACCGCACGATGATTCTCCATTCTTTAGGGAGATTCTATGATAATATGTGTGAAAGCTCATTTCACGTTCCAATTTAATTAAGTTGTTGCTGCACCTCTCAATCTGTCAAATTACCTTACTTCCACATCTGGGAAGCCTCATCTCTTCTATGAATGCGGAAATCCTCTTTGCCTTCTGTAAGCTTACATTAAACTGCGGTCCATAGTCAGATCACAAAAACATTTTCTATAGCGTATCTAGTATAGTTAGTGAGTAGCATGTGAACGCTAGCATAAAAATAATTTAAAACGGCAAATACGCTGCAATAATTTCTATGAATTTAATCTAAAGTAAAGAAAATACCGAAATTTGCAAAAAATATATATATGAAGATATTTAAAAAAATCTTGATAAAATCTAATAAAAAAAAAAACAAAATTGTCGAAAAATTAATATGCAAATTTTTTTTAAAAAAATTTTCAACAAGAATTTTTGTATGATAGAAAACTCTATCGTTTAAGCAATCGTTACTTCGAATCGAATTAGGAGAAAATTATGAAAATACTAATGAAAGAATGAAGAAAAAAAAACAGCCTATTAATGAGCATTAAAAAAATATAGCTGTTTTTTTTTGTCCCAAATATTTAAATTATCGAATTATATATCGCCTAAAAATTTTCGAAATAAAAACTCCGAAAATTTTCATATGCAATCATTTATGAGAAAAAATTTTTTGAGTTCAGTTGATTTTCATTTATTCTCATAGGTGTCATTTCATTTCTTTTTAGAATCATCTGAGAAGAATGATAAGTGGAAAAAAAATTTTTTTTTCTTAGCTGAAATTTTTTCAGAATCAAACGATATGATTTACATCTATATCGTAAATATTTATATTATTCATACGCTTCGATGAGTTTTTAAGATTTACGTCGTTTGTTTATATTGAGTAGCACGATGATGGAATTTCAACTTAGCCATGCGATGTAGCAATAATAATAATATTGCCCATCATTTATGCAACGATTTAAAAACCATTGAAACTCTATTTACTTATATAACACTACCTTCAGGTAATATGTTGTTTACACCTGAATCGACTCACTGAAGTAGAACTACACTTGAACTACACTTGAACGAGACCTGAGGAGGATGCTCTTGTCTATATTGCCGACCATTAAACGAATGTTGCACTTATAGAAACGAAATAAAACTGATGGATAAACCATGTGTTGAATTTAAGTTTTAGTTACTCGAAGGTAAGGTGGTGCAGCATCTCTACAAAAAAGAATTCGGAGGTAAACCAGAGAATCAAAGCTGATCGCGATAAAAATAAACTTATTCCATTTAGCGACAATTATAACTTACCTTTGCTAAGTTGACCCAATACTATATGCATAGAAAAGAGTAACGATGAATAGAGTACGCTTAGACGCATAGCCATCAACAATAAGTCGACGTCGATGATCGTCGCCGATCATTTGAGACAATTGTAATTACTTTTTTCTGATGATCACGTTGCAGTTATCTGCACTGCATACGTTGCAATTATTGCATTGCTAACGTCATCGTTTAATTCACTTCTCTGCAATTCATTATATATAGCATATGGATTTGCAATTCAGACATGCAATTTTGCATTTAGCGAAACATTCATAAAATATGGAATAACGATCAAACGAATTGCAATTATTGTTTGCATTCTTAACATATCAAAGATAGATAACCAGGAAATGTGTTACATGAGCATGTTTTTATGCACTTTATAGAGTTGCACTTGCAAAATGCATCAAATGGCGCCATATATATATATATATATATATATATATATATATATATATATATATATATATATATATATATATATATATATATATATATATATATATATATATATATATATATATATATATATATATATATATATATATATATATATATATATATATATATATATATATATATATATATATATATATATATATATATATATATATATATATATGCAATCCACAAACTTGCAAACCACATGAATATCATGTTTCACATTGATGCAATTAATTTGAATAGAATTGTAGTCATCTAATTATGGAAAAAATTGCGTCCATTCAATATCGATTGGATTTTCATTGTTCACCTGTCAACGCACCAAAAAAACGGACTTCTCAATAGAAGATTTCAAAAATCGGTCGGTTCAATTAACATATGAAGGCATTTTTGCGCATATCTTACTTCTTTCTAGTATGTAAGTTGTGGTGCTTTTTATCAGTTGAGTAAGATTGGCGCAATTTTTCTAGCAATTGCAATGGGAAATTAATTAAAAACGCATAAAATTATAGTTTTTTAATGAAAGAATCTGATTCAATTACGAATTGCAATCTATTATCCGGAAGAAGAAGAAACCTCTCAAGCTTTTATGGATGTCATAATGGCTGCGCATATCCGGTCACCTTGAAGATATTGATGACTTTATTGATTTAAATATTACGACGAAATTCGCTAAGAGCTATTAATCATAGAAACGAACTAACTATAATCTATCATATTTCAGTGAAATAAAACGACAATTGAACTTTATTATATATGGAATATTTTTTTCATTTTCTACAGTGTTTCATTATAATGTTGCCAATTTATCATAGAAAACATTCCAATGAACTGCCATCCTTAAAATAATGCTGAATATTTTTATGTTAGAGCGCTTCAAAATTGATAGAACTCAAGTTGCTTCCTCGTATCCCATAAAGGATCACCTATTCTCTCAAATCGTCGCAATGAAAAATCAAGTTGAAACATTGTATTTTACAAAAGAAGTAAGCAGTAATATTTCTTCGTGTATTTTACAAAAGAAGTAAGCAGTAATATTTCTTCGTGTATTTTACAAAAGAAGTAAGCAGCAATATTTCTTCGCTTCTCTCGTTTCAACAAACTTTGCGACTTGCGATCTAGTAAGCGTCAATGTTGTTATTTGTCTATCTATCTATGTCTCTATTGTAAAATCTCTATTCATAAGAAATAAAAATTTGATATTAGATAATTTTCTTGTGTTAACATTGATTTCTAGATACATTTTGTAATTACTATCCTTATTTATAGTGCTAAACACCGCTGCCATCTCCAACGCTTACTTGGCATTATTTAATAAATGCTGTTTATCATCATATGATAGACGCTTAAATTTCTTTACTTCATAACTTTGAAGGAATCATATAGGTAACGCATAACAACGCATAACTACAGCAATTTCAACATGCATATCAAGAACATCTCAGAACGTAAAAACAATATGGAGCGAAAAAGTGCATTAATGCATCAAATAAGTCGTCTACGGTCAAAAACGATTAACGCATACAATTACAAATTTTTATGCATGTTGCTAGTGCGCTACATCTTTTTTTTTTTTTCAGTGCTGCGAGTAAAAAAGTGTCCGAATTACTCTGTACCACTATTCATAGTCCATTGAATAATTGACCTTAATAATAGGCAAATCTATGCAAATAATATTCGCCTATCCTTAAAAATCGTTCCGAACGCTTATAAAGTCAATATAATAATTTGACAATCATTATAGTGAATAAAAATACTCAATATTTTTAATAAAAATATTGCGCAATTTTTTTAAGCAAATAGAGGTGGTGATTTTCAATTGAAATTCCCTAAGAATTGTTGAATACGCTTTGTGTGTCAATTGAATAAATTTCGCTAGAGCAAATTTAGCCATGTAATCGACAAAATGATAAAATTGAATTCTATTTTGGAAAAAAAAAATCCGATAAAAATTGCAATTTGCAATCAAAAAATTTTTTGCTCTTTCATTGTTTTCTCTCTAAAACATATCATTAAAGATAGCTAAATGTTAAGATAATACTATCTATAGTGTTCAAATTGGAGTACTTTTATCTTATTTCGGTAGACTTGCAAAGCCCTATGAGAGCAATGGTATTATATTGAAGTTAACGTCTAGCTGAATTTTTCGAATGAGATAAGAACACAACCGATTCACCTAACTTTTACCTAACAAATATAAGTTCGAAATAATGCTTCATATTAATTGCATAATTTTTATAACATTGTAAAGTATCTCCCTCAAAAATTTATCTCATCTATGAATATATTCCTATAGTTTGTATACGTAAGCCATTCTGATGCTAAGCATGGAAAATCCAATTAAAAATGGTCGTTGAATCGGTATTTCTGATCGACATGTTGCATAGAAATCACCATTCTCCACAATCAAGCATTTTCTCAAAGAATAGATAAAATATTTGAATAATATTTCAGCTATTTCATTCGTCTATGTAAGTATTGAAAAGTTTAAAAGTTATTCGATGAGCGATCAATAATAGCACTTTTTGAATAAAGTCATTGATTATGCGGCAATAAAAATGACATTCAATGGAGATTGTCGATTGCAATGAGTGCAACAATAAGCGAAGTGACAGCCGAGACATTAACTGTTCAACACAATAGCTTTGTTATGTTTGATGGCAAATAAAGCTGCACCACGTGCGCAATTCGAATTGTTCTTGAAGTTGGCAAGAACAAAAAAGACTTGACCTTAAGTAATCCTTCAAATGAAAGCACTCTCACTTCATAAACCGTATCCAACGTTCGACTAGCATGTTACTGACAGCTATTTCTGAGCCGGCTTTCTTTACCTCAGGCTTTATCTCAAGTAACAAGCATTAAAGAACGCCTATGCACGTCACGCTGCAATAACTGATGAGATAGTCAACTGAAGAATGAGATTACAACATTCATTAGGTATCATGAGGATCGGAAATGCTGCAAGAGTTATGCCAAAGATTCACTGATGTTTGAGGAATGAAGCAAATTCCCGAAAAGTGACTGCCGCGAGGTGAAAGTTCGCTAGTAATGAAGGAGTAATATGTATCGTGTCTATTATACTGATATACCGTATCCGTTTTAGCGTATCTGTTGCTGACACCACACAAGTCTTACACCTGCCGACGGGACCTAGTGAAACAACAGGCGCTGAAATAAAAAGAGAAGAGAGAATGGCGCCATTTCTTTGTAATTCTGCATGTATCGATTAACCATTGCAGTTTAAAAAATATGCCTAAAATAAGGTTTTAAAAAATGTAAATTACGTTATACAACTTGGTATGGCTTATTTCGATGAATTTGACCTTGTTGGAATTCAGATAACGTGCTGCTGAAATGAATCTGCAAATGTCATGCAATGAAAAATGTTTTAGGATGAACCCTCCTGCCAACCTTCCGCTCCCTTCCTCTACTTCCCCTTGTGGCCCTAACGATTTAAAATATTACCGTCTCACATTTTACGAGCTTTTTTTATAGAACGTTTTCTCTCCAAGCCCTCCACGAACTTGTTTTCTTTGAGAGGAATTCCCATACAAAAATCTAAAATCAGGTTGCAAATTATAAATCATCATCAGGAACAAAGGATAATAAGCGTAATCGTAACTTCAGAGCACAGATTATAGTAATCAATTTGCGCCAATTTTCATTTTCGCACTCTAGCTAGGGATAATGATTAAAGAATTTAAAAAATGCTTCCATTGTGGTGTAGTACAACTATATATGGCAACTATTCCACGCGATAGCGACGTGGCCAGGAAAGAAGTGACAAGCACTTGGATCATGTAGATCAACATGCTCAAGATGCTATTCTTTGGTCAATTTATTTTCAAAATTAGCTTCATCTGTTCGAATAAATCACATAAGGTTCGTGAGAGTTTAAAAACGTGCGTCCTAATATTCACGTGAATTGACTCTTGTTCAAATCTGTGCACAATCTACAAGGTAATAAATCAATCAATAATTGTACTCTATACTGCATAAGTCATAAGGATTTTACAGAGCGCAAACTTGGAAATTAATTAACGTTATATTAGAGATGTAAATAGAAACAATGAATAAAGGTTATACTTTAAATATTGGCGAAAAACGACTATTGAGTTGAATACCGTTCGAAATTCACGTATAATAGTTGATGCAACAAAAAGAGCATTAGTGATTCAAAAACGACAAATTGTTAACGCAACATGAAAGTAAACGTGACGTGCATCAATGTTAGGTCATTTGAGCGTCGTCGATGAGGCACCACCTCAGAAGCAACGTTGTCTGAAGTGATGTAGTCAGAGCACGCCCGCCTCCTTAGTTGAGCGAGCCCACATCCGAAGACATACCGATTTACTCTGAACATTGCTGCGTATATAAATGTCTCTTCGATCACTTGAATGTCGTGTTTCAAACCGGTAATTGCTTCAAGCTATGTTTGTGCATATCTCAACATCCTTCATTGTTTGATGACGTTTGTCTGTAGTAATTGAATTGTCTGTATGTCATTCAATTCCCTCAATATTATTCACTCTAATAACTACAATTATAAGAACTTTCATTGCAACTTTATTCTGATCAATAAGCTATATAAAAATACTTTATACTTTAGTTACAGTTTATTCCACTTCTTCAGACGCTAAAAAATAGCATTCAAACTTAATCCATCAAATACGGACTAATCCTTATCCATAATGTACAATTTTCGAACTTCCATTAGAGAAACGAAACACGAATATCCAAACTGCTTATGTCGATGTTTTCCCTATAACTGTCCATTTTATACTTTCTATACTTTTATTTATCTACCTTATGCTATAATTCAGCGTTTACTAGCTTCATCTACAGCGTAAAAGGTGAACACGTTGATACTCAAGAAGAATGCGAGATTCGGAAGTGCTTCACCCCGATGAAATGAATAAAAGCAACTCTTGAACAGGAGATGAGTTAGAGCTCTGTTCAAGTTGTTCCAACAAGTTCAACTACTTCGTTGCTCATAATCATGGCGGCCATTACAACTATTGCTATCAGCGGAATGTTTTTTATAGATGAGGTTTTTCAAGAAAAGAGAGGAAAAGGAGAGTGAAAGTTGGGCGTTTTCACTTAGAAAAAAACTAAGAAAAATTATAGCTGGTGCCATCATCATTGCAAAGTTTTTTGTTGGTACATTCTTGCATAGTCTAAAAAAAATTTAACGGGTAAAAGCAGTTCAGCGAGGAAAAAATTTTCAAGTTTGAATGATATTCGAATGAAAGAAACATTGAAGAAATTCATTCCTCTTTCAACGAACAGATAGAGGAACAGAAGAGAAAAGGAATGCGAAGTGGGGAAGAGGATTCCTTGTGTGTTGTTCACTCATATATCGTACATTTATTCCTCATTAGTTAGCATAGCTTTCCGAGTGGAAGTTTTTCCTCACATTCATTAATCCCATTTATGCTTAAAAACCTTCTGTTAAGCATAGAAGACAAATAGGTTGCTTTCAATTTAAGCGCTCGTATGTGATAGACGCAAAGTGTAATAGTAACATGCAGACGTTAAGCTATCGACGCAAAACAAGTATTGCAAATATTGTGTGATACAACAAAGTTTTCCTACCAAACCTCAATATGCTTTTACTTCTTAACTTCTCTATCTCCTCTTTTTCTCTTTCTCTGTTTAACTCACTTTCTCCTTCCTATCCCCTTCTTGCTTCTTTTTCTTTAGCATGCTCATTTATAACTGCGAAACTTAGCAATACCTCATAGAACATATGGCTATTTATAATTTACCTCAAAAATATAACTAAAATAAAAATTACATTGGAAACGTTTTATCGAAGAATTAGACGTGGAAAATTTCTGAAAAACCGATGCAGAAACAGAATTGAATACAAAAATAAACGCAAACAATAAAAGTGATTTTACTCTCTTCTTACCAACTTTATTATCTCTTTTTCTATTTGTTTGTGTCAATTTTTTTTTCGATTTTCTTTTATAGATTCATATTGTTTTTAAAATATATATGAGATGATATATTAATATTACATAAATAAATGAAAAATTTTATTATGGAAACGTCAAATTTTTCTGCTCATATTTTCAATTGTTTGTTTTGATTTTTTTTTTTTTTTTTTTTGCAGAAATAGATGAATTCCATTAAAGAAATCGTTTTTTATTAAATGCAAAAAAAAAAATTTTTTTTTTGTTTGTTTTACTTCCTTAAGAGAATAGTCTAAATGAAATTTTTCCTCTTCAAATAATTGGAGTTTTTTTTTTTGGTAATATTACATTCGGTATTTTTTAAAAAAAGCATCTATATTTACAAATATTTTCCAATATCTGTTCTTCTGCAATTACTCAAAAACACAGATAGAAATCCGATATAGTAGGAAATCTATAATATTGTATGAGAATCACTCTATCATACGCATAAGATCCCACGTCATAGATTTATACCTGCTTTGTAAAATAAGCGTAAAGCGACTTAATGCACATCATCAAATAGTGATTTATTGTATTGTTTAGAGTATATAAATTTGCATATTTCAATTATTTAAAAATTTATCTCCAGAGATGAATAAAAATGCAAATTTTTCATCAAGATTTTTTTTTAGTACGAAAATGTATTATGAGTGAGAATATATTTCCATATTTTTCTCATAAAAAAATATATCACTAATTTACTGAAAAATTCCGATATTTTTATTTGCTAAAAATTCGTAGATTCTAATATACTCGAAACAAATTTTCCTCCCCTTCTAGAGGTGAATATTTACCTACGATAAAAATATCGATTTTTCAGCGAATCATATCTTAGCAATCAGATTTTAAATTGAAAATAATGATAGTTAAAAATTTTTCGCCATCCACAAAGACAAATATCTTAGCTTTTATCAACCAACACGAAAGAGAGAATATTCCGGTTATTGATGCAAAATCACTGAAACGAAATCAAAATTCTTCAGAAAAAAAGACACTGAAATTCCGAGATTCTTGAAATTGGTTACGACATTCATATACGAATATACAATTTTTATAAAGTGATGAAAAAATTTTTTCAACAAATATTTGTTGCAATGCTTAGAAAAATTACAACGAAGATACGATCGTATGGTCCTACATTGTTCTCGATGAATATGTTGCATTATCAACAAGTAAAGCACTTCAGAAAGTAACATGTCGAATACTTCCAAATAGCAACAAGAAAAACATCTAGTAAAATACTTCTATGCCCATATCAATGAGTGCAATACTAACATCTAAAGCGATGAAAAGAAAATGTAGTGATGCTTACAGTTTTCAAAATCCAACTTAATTTGATTATTGCACTAAAAGGATTACGAGTGCAATATGAATACATTCGAGAAAATGCGTCAAAGCAGTTCATACGTAGTGCACTTTTTGCATTTCCCTTATCTGAACAAATGAAGTGAAGCAAGCAATTAATAAAATTTGTTCAATTATAATTCTTCTTTTTTTTTTTAAAACTAATCCAATCGCTCCTACAAATCATCCATAAACAATTACCTTTCTCATAAAACGATGTAAAGTGTAAAGTGAAAACCCGGCAGATGAAAAATATGTATGCAACCTTCTGGCCACTTTTAATTGTCTATAACTCCTCTCAAAATGAGTGAACCATCTTGAATATTATATTGGAGGTAATCCTATGATGTTCTTTAGATCCGTCAAGCTTGTGATTCTAGCTTTAACGGTTCCGGAGTTGAAACAACTCGAAACAAACAGAGAAATAAATGCAAACCAACATGTCATTAATATATGGCGTCTTGCAAACGTAAATGCGCAAAAGCATTTGAAAAGAAAACAGACTACGATTAACTATCGTTCATCACTATGAGTTTTCGCTCTCGAAAGCTTCAGTTAGAGAATGACATAATACTTGCAGAGTAAGCATCACATATTGCAGTGTATGGTAAATGAGAATGATATGCTGCAAGAGTGTTTTTCTGTTGTTATATCCAATAAATACTAAAGGATTTAAAATTCACATATGAAAAAAATGGAAGACTAGCTATTGAACAAATAACTAAGCAAAGAGAAATGCTTCATCATGTAAAATTTTAAATTATTTTATACGAATAAGGATAAATATAAAGAGATCTGTTTGCAAAGAAAAAAAAAATGTTTTTTTTTTAAAGGAAGTGCGGAGAATTTCCTCTTAATCAACATATTTAATTTTTCTTTTAACCTGTATTCATTTAATCGGCTAAAGAAAAATCCTTTCAAAAAAAAAGAGAATTTAAATCGATTTTCAATATAAATGGTGGCATTTTTTTTTTTTGGAGTTCATTTTCCTTCAAAGTATATCACCAAAACTACTTACTTGAAAGAGACAAAAGTATTTAGAAAAGCGATAGTTTCATTACGAACAAGCACACTATTATGAGCTATATCATACTAATTTACCAGCGCTCTATGCAATCTATTTTCGCAAAAAAAAACAACAACAACAACCATATCCCCAAAAGGATCACATAGACGGCAATTGTTTTCAGTGCGCTCTCCTGTTCACGATGGGTTTTGCTTTCGAAGGATTCGTTAAGAGGGCGGATGACGTCATAGATAAAACGATATTGATGATGGTTAAAAATTCGTTAACTGTTTTTTGTGACAGTAAAAAAGTAAAAAAAAAGAATATCCATAATAAAAAAAATATAATAATATAGAACTTATATCGACTAAACTTTTCAATCTGGACAATGAATGTATAAAAGTGGCGCCATATGGTGTTACAATAAAGGACAAGGCTCTTATTTAAATTGGCCATATGGGATTGGCCATTCCTCTTCCATTACCTTTCCATCACTTGGTCGTTTTAAGGTGATCGCTCACGAGAGCTATCTTCGAAGATTTCATCAGTGAAATAAATTGCAGATATATTGATCGTTGTTCTACGAAAAAGTTATTCATATATCGCGAGGGTGTCGTTATCGCTTCATACCTTATTTTCTGACTATGAATTTTTGGCAGTCTCGGAATTCATATTTTTCCACTGCCGGAAAAGATTGATGAGAAACGTGTAGAAAAATTTAAAAATGATACTCGAAAGTGTTTAGTAATGAAACTCGACTTTCAATAAAGTGATATGTAAGATTTTCAATAACGAAAACAAAACATCAAAATAAACCAGTTGAGAGCAACTTAGTGGCTCTAAAGGCTAAGTTAAAAGATCAAATCGTCGCATAATTGAAGAATCTAAAGCTATCAATGCTTATCGTTGAGGAATAAGAAACGCTTTAATTAGAAGAGATATTGATGTTGATTGACAGAATCGCTTACTCTATAGCAGTAATTGTGTAATCAACATTGTAACACATAATTTTTCCCATAAATGACATCATATTTGTGAGAATAATGAAGCAATCGGAATGCAATATGCTGGATCATTTCCTTCATCGGACATTTCCGGCTTGTGTTTTGCACGGCTGCAACTGATTCGACGACAAACATCACTGACATTTCTATGTCGACGAAAGCAAAATCAGCCTAAATGATTCTTCCAGTGACCACCAGGAGTTAATTACCCATGAACGTAAGCAGCCGGCGCATAATATTTATGTCAGAAGTAAGTTGATGCTGAAAAACAGCATCGGCGTTGGCGTAGAATATTGAAATCTCGCCGTGAAAATCTCACCGGTAATAACGTCGAAATTTGTTGATTCGCAAAATAGTGGCCATAAGTGTAATATGAGTGGATGAACAACGAGTGGTGAGGTTGTCAGCTACCTAAGAATATGTCTGGTGCTAGTATATACCGAGAAATGATTGACGAATGCTCGATCATTTTAGTGACAGCGCTCAATTATGCTGCCAGGTGTGTGCCGCGATACGCTTGTATAAAACGATGGTATTATTTCAGACGCATTCCAATCCATTTTATATTCTCTTACAAACCGGCTGCACATAAGTGGGGGAGGGGTGCAATCAAGTAAGCTTACATAGCTTCTAGCCAACAACGAAACCTTTGAAAGAAATTTATAGTTCGGTTTATAATCGCATTATTCACAGGCGAATTTTCGTATGCACTTATTGACAGCCGGCCGGTATTTCGATAATCATTATCCGTTGCTAAATGCCTGTCATTATGTGAATGATGCTGGTCATTTAAGGCATTATAACAACACAAATACCCACCTATTAGCAGTAACCGCACTGATTTCTGAACAAAATGACCTATGCAAGTTTCCTCTGAGGCAGGAAGAATCGATGTTTGCACAAAAATTTCATCTTTTGCAGCAAAAAATTTTCGATTTTTTTTCACCTAATGATCACTTTTTGCAATGATCTCGTTTGCAAAAAAAAAAAAAATATACAAGCCTGATGGCCATCTTGAATTATGGTTTATAAATGATAACGACTCTAAACTGCTGTTGAACATATGACAGCCGCCCTAAATTATGGGTAAATATGTGCCAGCCACTCTAAAAAAAAAAACAAAAACAGCCATCCTGAATTAGATCGAATAAGCGTAATTAGGTCAAAATTAGGCCATCCTAAATTACGGTTAACTACATGATTGCCATCTAAAATCGCTGCTGATTTTTTAAACCATCGTTTTTTTTCCACAACAATTCTTTTCTACATAATGCTCAACAAAGCAAATTTCACATTTACTGTTAGTTTTCAAAAACGGTTGTAATATAATTGAAATAATCGAGTAGTCCAAATCATGCAACTTTTTAGATCCTGTAAAAATTATTCAATCCTGTTGAATAGAGTTCACTTTATCGATTCATTTGGCCTTCTTTTAAATATTCATAGCAATGATATTATCAGCGAAAGGGTGAAATATATCAGTTTACCGCTACCTCCGTATCAATCTGGCGATCATATGTTCTGCTGGTTCATATCACTTCGTTTATAACTTATAATGTCAATGATGGATCAATCATTGCCGAGAAGAAAAAAGTCGGGAAAATTTCATGCTTTCATCAATCGTGAAAAAAATTCCCGAAAAAAATTAACGCTGCACGGTTTACCCATATGAAATAACTTACAGCGAACTACTAGTGCTAATGCAATATAAACCTTCAAATGGTTTCTGCATAGGTCGTTCTATTGATTTTACAGAAGTTAGTATGATGTGCGCCTTTATGTTTCGTTTAAATTACTATCCGCTTTCGTAAGTTATCAACAAATAATATGATATCAGCTGTCAATATGTATACTTAGATAATGAATGCTTCGATGTTTTACTTGATTTGACCACTCGAATTCTTTTGCAAAAACATTCGTTTTTTTTTATTATTCGACAGGTATAAGATGAGAAACAATAATCGCAAATTTTTTGGTGTATTCAGATTCCTAACACTCCGTTAGAAACTAAACGATCAAGGCGAAAGATAGTCTGGAAGGTTGTTATGCACATTAATTTTCGATAATCTAATTGCAATCGCAGTAACTGTGCAGGCAAACATACAGGCATATATATATATATATATATATATATATATATATATATATATATATATATATATATATATATATATATATATATATATATATATATATATATATATATATATATATATATATATATATATATATATATATATATATATATATATATATGCCAGTTCGCGTATCACAGACTACGATTGACGAGCTGATGTAAAGTTTAATGACTGTTCTAAACACTGATGGACGTAAAGAGGCGATCCAAAGCTCAAGCGAGCAGCAACATAGACAATGAATAAATTAACGACACGCACCTCACTAAAAGATAAATCCATAAAATGACCTCACCTTTTTTCCAGAAATGTAGCTGCATTAGCAGACAAAGTATAGATAAGCTACAGGATGATTTAACAGAATGCATAATTGGCTCGCGAAATTCGCTCTTTTTTCTATTTTCGCCTTAACATCCATGCAAAAATTTTAATGACAAAATAAATGTTATACATTGAAGAGTTCGAAAGCTTCTTTCAATATGCATCGATCAATATTGTTAGAATTATTATCAAAATTGAAGAATACGTAAACAGCGTGTTTACAATTGTGATCGCATTAAAGTGATGATCAATGTTTTTCGCTGAATTCTCGTAATCATCGAAAAACGGAGATCGCAGAGCATCGAAGTAGTCTAGATGACTTTTCCTATGGATTTCATTAGATTTAATGTGGAAAAAGAAAGATTTTAAATGCATACAATTAAGTGAGGTTTTCGCCGATATTTGCATAATTGTAGTGGATGAGAAAAAATGAAGTAGCTATACGAGAATTTAATATGAAGACCCATTGAAGGTTAGAAATGGAAAGTAGCACATTGCCTTTTGAATGCTTCATTTTTCATATGGGCTCTTTCAGATGGCGGGAGGGTGAGGTGGGGGGGTGGGGGGGGGGGGTTGAATGTCTGTAGATGCATAGGTGGAGGGCATAAGGTGAGGCAGAAACAGTATGGAATGGATACCGTATTGCAGAATGAAAAGTGGATACGATATTGTAAATTGCTTTCGCCTCTCGGAAATCACGCTGTGTTCTGCTTGATGCTGCCTTTGCCTCATGTGCGTTTTTATTTTCCTATGCGACATTGCATCCGTAGCGTTTTCCTCAAAATGATTGAATATTTAATAACACTGCAAGACTGGTCCCAACATAGATTCATGTCGTGAAAGGGACCACGCTGATCTGACGCATGCCAGTGATAAAACACATCAACGATTATGATCATGGTCTTTACTAAACTCAATAACAGGAAAGCCCACAAATCTGCTGCTATGCCAATCGAATATGGCACAAAAATATTTTACGTTTTGCTCATGCTTTATCCTATCCACAATGAAGGCACTCATTAACACCCGATCCTTTTCCATTGGACAACAATACGCCGTCATCGATATTATATACGGATTTCCGCTGTGATAACTAAGCTCGGGGGTGGATAAACAGATCAACGATTGTTAAGTTATTTAATAATAATTTTCAATAAATATTTCTATTATATCCTATTTTTTCAATCAATATATGAGGCAATATATAGTATTTTTTTTGAGAGAGAGAGAGAGAGTAATTAATTACAAAATTCGGCATGTGAAGCGTAATTTGCATAGACAAAAAAATAAATTGTGTAAATAAAAAAATACAATTCAATTATCAATTTTTTTTAAAAATATTGAATATCCGATCTTTAAGATGAATTTTGCATTCGAATTCGTTATTGTTGAAATTTATATTTGCCAATATTGTTTAGTGGCGCATATCTTTATCGATATGTAAGCCCGATCACATCAACGATTATGTCGTCTTTTATTGCTTCCATATAATGCACTTCTTTTTTGATCAACAACAACAATTAAATATTGCAAATGCAAAGAAAATCTCTCTAATTATTTTCCGCTACTTTTTTTTTTAATTTATTGAAAATTATGCAAAAAATGCATTGTAACTATATTTCCCTTCTACTCTTTCGTCAGTCGATTTACTCGCAAATAAACAAATTTCATCTGAGTCATTTCGAATATCCTTTTCAATCCGCGTTTTGCCATGTTTAATTATTTGGAGGATTACTCATGTGACATGAAGGATTAAGGTATCCGTTCGCAGCTTTCACTCCATAAGCTCGGCCTTTCAGCTTATCCCCCTTGAGCATAGCTCCGAATCCGAAAAGATAGAATAAGGACTGAGACCTCATTTACTGCTAGATTGATGGACTGAATTTAGATGGGAAGTTGTTTTAACGGGTGGTAGTATTTGGTCGTTTACAATATTTTAGTGTGTCGAAGAAGTGCGGAAAAGTTGAGCCAAACTTCAGTAAAATCGCGCTCCCTATGATTTTATAAAGGTAACTTTACCTGTCCAACAAAATTAAAAATTTCAGTTTAATTTGAAAAAAACGCATCGCAACGATATTAAGCAAAAAAAAAAGAGTAAAAGTATGATTGATATACAAACAAATGCCGAGTAATATCACATGAAATGCTTCATTAAATATTTTTAAGTACATTACTGACAGAATGTGTTCTTTAGAGATCTGCCACCTCAAGGCGATGCGTTTGATTGCTGTGGCAATATACTGCAAGCCAAATTATTTCATTTCGAATATGTACTTCATCGATGCTGAAAAAAAAAATTTACCGAGAATCGACTGAAACATCTAAGATTGATATTTCATGAAAAATTTTTGAACATATCAGAGATTTTCTTCGTTTCTAGAGGTCTTAAATCACTCCATCCTCACCCATACGTCTATCTCAATTACCTTCTGGGACCTTCTGTCGTTCGTTTTCCTCGGCAATGAGATGATTTATGCAAGGGCAAAACGGATACAATAATGTGACTCTTTAGTAAGAGCTAACCGTATATTTATTAGGAGAAGATGTTGCACTTTTTTGTAGCTGCCAACTGCAATGACGCAATCGTCCATTCGCAGTTCCAGTTTAGATTTCATATATTTTTTTCAACTTTTCGTTCAAGTGGTTTTTTTTTTTACAACATTGAAATTGATGGAGACACATCGTTATCGATTTCTCAAAAATACTCAAAATAATAAAGAAAAACGTGAGAGCATTTTCGAGAAATTTAAATACAAGAAGAGGGACTATCATCAACGTACGAGTAAGCCAATATATAATGAAATAAATTTCAAAAAAGTTCGATTCCTGTAGGCGGCAAATTTTTTTTGCAAACAGGTTTGTAACATCTCATGTCGATAGCATTAACTGCTTAGATGAATCATATTGCAACCATTACCTCAATGACTTTATTTCAGTTAGAAACCAATATATTTTTCAAGGGAACAGCAACCTGTTCAAGTGGGGTTTTATTCGAAAGCGATGCATAATTGTTGATGTTAGTCCAACACTTAATCCATACATACACGCCTGAACGCTAAAATAAGAATCAAAACTGTCCGTCGACCACCTATCACAGCAACTTCAAAATATATCAACCACAAACCTTAAATATTACAGTTGTTTGTCTCACAACGAGCACATGAGCCGGTTCCACCGCTGAATCGACATACCGCAGGTCCGGCAAGGCAGCCAGTTTTAGCATTCGCACATGTCCGCAATACAAATGGAGCTGTAAGTAGATTCCTGATTAAAATTTTCGAAATTGCTCCATCTTCTAATGAAACACATGTTGAGAATGAAGAGAGATGATATAAACGCACACGATATTTTCTAATACCTTCTATATCATCTCTCATACTTGTTTTTGAAAAAGATCTTATGGACTTCTAATTTCTTTTCTCATAAATAAAACCTGAGTTGACGTTTCTCTCAATTTCAATAACTAACATATCGCATTAATGAAATAAAAATAAATAAGCGGAAATTATTTTATTGCACAAATATAATCGATTATAACCACTGAATTGAATATTGAAATAACGCTGAATATAGAATGAAATTGAATTTTTTATTTTTTGCATTCGAATTAAAATTTATGGAAATTTTCAATTTGCCTCAGTTATCACTTTCAAAGGCGATCATTTATATCTGTTTTAGCAAGATTCCTCTCATAAATGGCATTGCTCGCTATAGAAGAATGGAAGCACTAACATTTGCCTCCTTCGCATGTGAATTTCTGGCATACAAAAGTCGTCTTTCCAGTAGCACCAGTATCGCATACTTTCTCCTTGTAATTGTTATTTGTTCCAGAATAGCATGTTCGTGCACATTCTACAATACATTTCATCGTCATATACCAACAATCATGTGCAATAAATCAACATTATTATGTAATATACCAATAGTGATGTACTATCTCATTTGAAGCTATGTATATCAAACTTTTTTTTTCAAATTTATATCAAACTAAACAGCTATGAATACCCTAGATGTTCAGTAATAATTTATCAAAAAATTTCACCTCTAACGGATACTACAATTCAAAACCATCAAATATAGGTATGAACAGCAAAAGAAATAACACATAGAGAAGAGCGCTAGATTTGATAGGTGATATGCGTTTTGTTTCTTATCTTTTCATACGTAACTTCTTATCTCATCAAATATTTGTATAAGTTTTCCACACACAAAAAAAAAGAAAATATAGAGAAAAACATCTCCATATATTAGCTGATCTGGTCATTCATATAAATCTATTAAAAAAATTAGTATTTTTTTAATCTCACTTATGTGAAATGAAGATTCTGATCGATGGAAAATCTATGCAAATTTTTTGAAACCTTTTTGAATAGCTCCGACTCCTTTCGATGCCGATAGATTATTAACGTGAAAGGAAATAAGTATAGGAGATCATCCTATGGTACAGGTTAGGAATATCAAAACAATTATGACATTGCAAAGGAATAGATGAACGTTTATACCTAATTATGTCATATTCACTCAGCAGTTCATATTTCATTATGGTAATATCTTTTATACTCCTTAATTTACAATAATTAATTTTGCTTTTTGTTTATGCAAATATTTTCTTACATTCTGATGAGTTGTGCAAACGAAAGAAATAAAACTTTTAATTAACTATTCTCTAGAAATCGACCACAATAATATACTTCCAGATATAGACGTTCTTTGATTAGCACAAGGTTAAGGAGTGCCGATACCCTCCCCCTCCTCCCCCTCCCCTCCTTCGGCACAGTTGAAAACCCGTAAACATTATATGTCCTCAAAGATTTAACCAGTAATAGCATAATGTCTGAATGAAACCTTATCGGTGTGATATAATTAGTCGGTCTGGACATCGATTAATTATATTATATATATATATATATATATATATATATATATATATATATATATATATATATATATATATATATATATATATATATATATATATATATATATAATATTCGTTATTATTGTCTTCCTATGATGACTCATTCATAGAGTCAGTATTTATGGGCAATTTTTTCAGACTGTCATAAAAATTTCAAATCTCTAAAGGAAAATCAAATTCCGATTTATTGAAAAAATCCGCCTATAAATAAATACACAGTTCAAGCTTGTGTTATATATAAAAACCAATAGTGGAAAATGAACTTCTTATTATTCAAAAAATAAAAAAAAAATTCAACAGCACATTTCAAAAAAAAATCTTTTCCATCATGCAAACGAGCGATAAATTTCCTCCCTCTATATAGTGGAAGAGAGCGAGTGCTAGAATGCTAGAATAAAATCCCTACATAGTCATAGATGACAATGCAAATGTTTCCTCGAGAAAAAAAAGAGAACTAACCGATAATAAGTGGTGCTAAAATAAGGGCGACAGATAGATAAATTAGCCGCATCACTGAGGCAAATAAGAGTGAATCCTCTTCAATTCGTTCTTCGTCTTCTTTCGATTCACTAAGCAATAACCGATTGACCGCACTGGACAAGAACAATGATGAGATCCGATTATTTGAGAATAAAATAGACAGACTGAAGTCAACAATCGATTCATCAAGTTATATGGCAATATTTAATGTCAATAACGCTAAAGTGTTCAATGTGCAAACAAACAAATCCTTTTGATATGATTCATGTAAACAGTCATTCGCTTATTCATATAATCAATTCCTTGTGCATATTCTCTCGATTTATTTCGACATCACCCATCTTATCATTGCTTTTGCGGAGAGGGGGGGGGGGGAGGGGGCAGGGAAAACTTATACATGATGTATATATCGAGATGAATAGCAGAGCCGTAAGCATCACATCAATTCATTTGATTTTGATATTACATAAATGCGAGTTGCATTGCAAAATTGAAATAGCGCAAATGTAAGTGAACGTATAAATAAATAAATATGAATATAAATATAATATAAATACCAACATATAAATAAACATAAATATAAGTAAAAAAATAAATATATATATATATATATATATATATATATATATATATATATATATATATATATATATATATATATATATATATATATATATATATATATATATATATATATATATATATATATATATATATATATATATATATAGTATATTAATAGCATCCAAATAAGTGGTAATGAATACTCTTAAATAGCAATAAAAATTGTTCCGAAAATTCTCATCGAATTAATTCAATGCATTTTTGTCTGCGATAGAATTTCGCAAAATGCACAAAATTTATTCGATTGTTGATTGTTAAATATCGAGCAGAAAATTCATAAAGAGCGAATACATTTATGCGCCGATAGTCTCAATTTTATGCAATAATCATTTTTAATTGAATAAAAAAAAACGAAACGTCTGCTTAGGTAAAATTAGTAAGAAATTTTATGGAATAAGATCTATTAGAAAATGAAATATAAGAGGGAAAAATGTGGAAAATGAGAAAGAGAAGAGACGAAGAAAGAGAGAAACATAGAGTGCTATCGGTGATTTAATAAAGTCAACATTTGATGATTTAAAAATCCCCCCATAGGAAGTGCAACTTTGTATGAGTCAGAATTGGAGTTTTATTCTTCATAAATACTACACATTCATATGAGACATCAATTTGGAATGTGAGATTCGTCGAAAAGTACCATAGAAATATGAAATCGTAAAGTACCATAATTCAGGTCATAAAAATAGAGGGTTTTTTTTCAAAGAATCTAGTTCTTTTGCATTCACGTAGCCGAACGATATGTCATGAAGCAATTTTATGCATTGTGACTAATCTAATCAGCTAATCTTTACCGTTTATTGATCTCATTTAGTAATATTATATTTGCAATTGAATGGTGTGATGAAGACAAAAGTCTACACAACAATTGCGCCTCTGACATTTGCGCCTTGGAGAAATGGACAAACAATATCACAACGAAAAAAAAAAAGAAACGTTAGAACATAAATTAATGCTTAATAGACTAACTAGAATGTTAAAAAGCAGCTTGAGCTTAAGCGTAGAATTAAGCATATTTCTAAACTGACGGCCAATTATCATAGCGAGCAGCTATCATGCCAAAGAAAAAAAAAAACATAAATGACTAAATGCGCTAAAGACTTCAGATGGAGATGGATTATTTTGAAGAGCCGAAATGCATAAAAATTTTCTCTTGCATTTCGATAGGAAATTGGTTGGCTGCCAAATATTTTTATTCAATGGGTTTATTTTAGGTAATACCTTAAAAGTTGTTTTCACTCTGATCGAAACTAGTTTTAAAAAAAATTTCAAATTTAGAAAGAGCCGAATTTAACGAATTTGATCGGTATAATGTACAACATATACTAATTTCCTCTATCACACCTGAAACGATAAATCATCTTCGAAAAAAAAAAACTACAGGCATTTAAAAGCGAAAAAAAAAATTCGCATCCATTCTAAACCGATTGAATTTTCGTTCCGCGCTATTTCAATCATTGAAAAATGAATGTTTTTTTTTGTTTTGCATTCGATTTGTAAAGGTGCTGAGTTTAGTTTTTAAAATATGAAAGTATTATTGTGCATATTTTATCGTTTACTAATAATCTTTGAAGTTGATTGGTCGGAAAGGTGCAAATCAATAGGCGGATATTATAAGCCAAAGGAGCCTCTTTATTTACTGTTTGTCGAGCTTATATGACTCCCACTCGAAATCGATAGAAGTCTGAAGTCCAGAGGTTGAGTCAAAATCAACGAAAAAGTAAAGGCAACTAGCTGTTCATTGATTGCAAAAGAAATGAGATATTAAACGGAAGCATTGTTTGCACTATTACAAAGATGAACAGCTGTTCGTTGGATAAGACGAGTGATATAACCGATAGCCGCATATCATCGGATCTCTAAAACTGCTTAACACCAGCCACTGGACCTAACATCATCTGCTTGCCAATGATAACTTATCAACCTATTCGCTTATCAGTTGTTTTCACCCGCCTAAAAAAATATAACAATTAAAAAAAAAATTTTTTTTTTGCCAATTTGCAATGCTCAATTTCGATAATATAACAAACGGGGCGTATTCAATTCGAAATTATGCAAATTTGCATAGTAATTCATTAATAAATAGAAATTTGCTACTACAGAATAATTAGCCAAGTTTTTCTAACTCTTTTCATTGATCAACTGATTTTCATGGATTTCATCAGATATGGCGTTAATTTTCATTAATGAGATATACGTAACGCTAAAAAGTTATGAATTAAAATATATTTTCATTTTTTTTAATGCATGAATAAAATAAAACTTCAACTTTTAAATCGTCCATCGTCGGTGTGCTTTTCGCTCATATAGCTCTTTAATCAAAGATTCGGTGTTTTGTGAGTCAGCCGGTTTCAAGTAAAAATGAGATTAGTGCAAAATGAAAACAAATTTTCTGGTGGAACTTTTTGAATTTTTTTTTTCGAATTTGTTCAATTAACGTGTGAAGGAACTCAACACGTAATTTGCATCACATCTACTTATTTTCATAACTTTAGCTGTGATGGTTTTTAGTCGGAGAATAGAGAGAGACAGACAGATACAGACAAATACATACACCAACATCTGCCATAATAGGCGTTGAAAATGTCGATGTTTTTGAAGTGTATAAAAACTTCAAAAAAGTTCACGAATAAAAACAACATTCCTTTATGAATCGACGACGATAAATGCAAACATTAGCGTGTTTAATTTCCTCTGTTGAATCGAATTAAAAAAAAAGGAATTCATATAAAAATAAGGATGTAATTCTCTGAGCACAGTTTAGCGCTTCAAATCAGAATCCATATCATGCAGCGTTTCATTTCAGAATCCGCCTTAAGTATCACTTGAAATCAGAATCATCCTTCACGATCAGAATCCTCTTCGAAAGACCTCATGCGTTACCAATCGACAACCCGACAACAATCGTGTGCAACGAAATGATCGCAACCGTAACGAAACATTTGCGACGGCGGCACAATGTTATGCCAAGTTGTGTTCTCAATCCAACCGGCTGTCGAGAAAAAACTGTCAACACAAAAGCACAAGGTGATCCACACTTCAATGCCACATATCATAGTGTTGCATGTCTGTCTGCAAATGTTGTGCGTTTTCGTTGCAGCATTGACGTCTCTCTGTCTATCTTTTCTCTTCTCTCTTTCGCTCTCTCTTCCTCTCTCCGTCCGTCGTAAAAAAAAAAAAAAAAAAAAAAAATCACTCTATGAGGTTTATTCGATCATTATAGTACAAATTTATTTTCGTAGAACGGAAGGTACATGCTAAACTTTCAAATGATCTCAGAGAGATTCTTTCATAAAATTCAAATTTGCATAAAATATTTGCATAAAATATTTTCAGGGTCACCGAAATCGACTGAATAGCTTGGAAAAAAAAATCCAGGAAATTCATTAGCATAAATGCATGAGTAGGTCATATTCATAGATTGTTCATCTATTTTAGTAAGTAATAACCAAAAAAAGTAACCTCTGACCGCTTGCACCTCCCTCTCCTAACACTCCTTCCATACCCTCTCAAAATTTCTTTTTTAATGCATAGGGAAATTCTGGGAATTTTTTGAACCTTATTAAATATAGTTTTCTATTGTGTTTGATTTTAAAACACTTATAATACAAAGAAAAATTCTAATCAATGTGAGTGAAAAATGGTGAAATTTATTGGAAATAAAAAAAAAATTTTTTTTTTTGCAATATTGATTACTTAAGAAAAATTTCTACAAGAAGTAAAGAGAATGTTGTAAGAGGAAACTTCGAATAGAAAGAAGAATGATATTGGTGACAGCCGTAAAGGAAGTTTTTTTTTTTTCAGGTCGGTTGCATCGGCGAATAGCAGTATTGAATGGGCTCGTTAGAGGGAGTTTTTTTTTTGCGTTTTGTAACAGATGCATTCAACATTATTTTAATGTCTAAGAGCGAGAATGTGAACGCTTTTCAAAGACGCCAAAAAAAAAAAAAAACGAGCGGAATTTTTATATGTAAGTTGGAAAATGCGCCATGTGCGCAAAAACGATATGTGCTTTTTGTAGTTTAGCTTAATCGGCTGTTTAAATACTCGAAAAAGCTATTTATCATACAATAATAAATTGAGTTGTGCATATTTAATTCTTAATTATCCCAGAAAAAAAGTTTTAAGGTTGTCGTTATTATTATGCAAAAAGAAGCTATGCTCGAAAAGAAGAAATTTTGCATTTTATTGTCATAGAGCTGCTAGCCCTTGACGTTCAACTAGTTGATTTACGGACATTTTATCATGCGGAACGGACCACTGAACGCTTTTCGTGGAACGCAGACATGGATATTGCCACAAAAGTTTCCTGCCAACGCGGCGTGAGTAGGCGTTACAAAGATCGTACTTTCCGATCGAACAGTTCGAATTCGCTGGATATCATCGACAGCAGTAAAGCTGCGGTATCGACGTTGAAGCTTCCATACTTTCGAAATCGCCAGCGAACTGCAAACTAGCACTTTGGGGACAATACAAGGGGAGAAGGCAAAAGAGAAGGCAATTAGAACGCATGGCACAGTACAACAGAAGACAAAAGAGGACAACTAGAATACAGTATATATATATATATATATATATATATATATATATATATATATATATATATATATATATATATATATATATATATATATATATATATATATATATATATATATATATATATATATATATATATATATATATAAAATGTTTCGTGTATTGCCGATCGGTTGGCACTTTGTCATACATCGACTGCACTGATCCACTGAGATATGATCAACAAAGTTAAGTTCAGATTTGAAGATTCCATATTAGACGAAATCTAAATTCCTCCAAAAAATGACTCTATTTTTGATTGTTCCCGTATGTTTAAGTGAATGTGCAATTTTCGTGTTATCATTTCGTCTTATCATAATGCATAAGACTATATGATAAAACGATTCTCAGCCAATCATATATTGTGAAGACGATTGAACTAGTGCTTAGTTAACTGCCAGGTGTTAGGAGCTTTTTTTGCAATGAATCGTTGTTGCACACTGTAATCATAATTATTTCCAATAATTATCAGTGAGGAAGAACAGTATTGATTACATTTGATAGAGTTATAAAAACGAGAGATGATCTAGCAAAAAAAAAAACGGATGTAGCCAGGATAACGTGCAAGTCTAGTTAAATATTTTAAGCTCAATACTCACATCAGACAGGAATATCCTTTTTTTTTCAAGGATAATAAACTCCCCCCTTCCCCTTCCTTCTCCTTATTAATTAAATTTCTTTTAGTTAATTCATTTAGTATCTTTCCCGATAGAGTTCGTTATTCATTTACGCTATCTTCATTCCTTTTCTAGGTGATTTTAATCTCAATGAATATCTAGTATGAATCGACAATTGAGCCGAAATACACCTATATAGAACTTTTCGAGTTAGATGTACAGAATTCGTCCAACATTACCTATAATCTAATTAACTCGTCACCTATAAATAATTGCACCATAACTTCTATACTTCTGAGTGGAAATATTTTGCTTTATAAACAAATATGATATATATACAATCGTATATCGATAATTTTACGTGGCATTTGAATGTTTGCAATATCTATTGCGCTAAATTATATCGCTTTTTTTTTGGTATAGATTGGAAACGCATCGATGAAGATATATTCTTGAAATCATTTTTAGTGAAAGTGTCGCTCGCTCAAATAACTTTAATCCATTTTGTTTTAACGTCAACGAAATATCATTTGAGAAACGAATAGAACAATTTCTCTTTGAATAGTTTATACTCTTAGATGAAAGTTTATCTTATTAATGTCGTTATAAATCATAACATTTGGTCTATAGTGAAATATAATTCTTTCCTCTAGCGGAATATTATTTGTCCTACCTGTATTATTTAAAAATAAACTTAATTAAAAATAATCTAATCGAGCATCATTGCAATATCATAAAATATCGTAATTTCCTTCTCTAGTGTGTAATATTGTTCCCTTCGACATGTATCGTCTAAAAATGACTCCATCAAGGCAAAAATGTCAATATTCTATCGTACCTGAGAATAGGTGCTAATAAAGGTTAAATTAGTGCAAGAGAGAACAACAACGATGGCTTAAATCAATAAATTTTAAACATCGGACCATTCGAGATTTTTTCGACTTTGTTCAATTAACATTTACAGGTAGATTACTGATAAAAATTGCCGTTTAAAGGGCAAAAATGAATGCATAATTGCTTTTGAATATGATTGTAATATATACGTTGATGAACGATGTCTTCGTTATACTAATGCGCTCAATAAAACAAACATTGCAATAGGCTTCTTTTCAACAAATATATAAATCATAGTTTCCCACAAAATAACGGATTAATTCTTCCAACAAAATACTGAAATATTCGGATTAGAGTTATCCGAGAATATCATCAAATAGAGTACTTGTGACGATTGTCGTGATAGACTGCGGTCAGCATGATGATGCTGCACCAACAGGAACGAATAGAATTTAGCCTCGATAAATAGAATGTGGACGAAGGCGTTCAATATAGATCAGCTTTGTTTTCTCCTATTTGCGAGTACTTACAACTATGAGGTGGATGGTTCATTGCCCCGATGCATGGAAATGAAAAGTCTTCCTCGTCAACCTCCTTTCCACAGGTTTTGGTCTGCGTGCTCCTTCGAGAAAATCATCGCCGTCGTCAAGAAGAGGGGAATTTAACTGCGGCGAGCAATTGTTGGTGGAATGAAATGGACAGGAATACATCATATTATGAAAGTGTTTTGCTATTAGCGAATGTTTACCGCATGATCGATAGCGCGTCTAACAGTGCCAACGGAAGAGATAACGAAAGCACCAATCGCTCTATCAATCATAAACTTGTATCCGCCTGGAGCGAATCGACAGCCGAATCTGCAAGAGTGTCGTTTAGCTTGATCATTGAGTTGCTTTAATGTTATCGTTTGCAGTTCTTATCGTTAGTGTTGAGTGGCTGTTGATGCTTTCTTCCGCTTTTTATCATTTCTGTGCTCATCATTTCGGTTTTTAAGCGTCTATACGAATAAGAGCTTTGTTCGAGTTTCTTTTTGTCGATTAATCACAGTCTAAATAGTCGATTAAATCATCAAGCGCTTTTTTTTATTGTTATTGCTATTCTCATTCATAATTTTATTGCTACTGTTTAATATTATTATTTATTATTATTTATTTATTACTAACTAATTAATTAATTAATTAATTAATTTATTTATTTATTTATTTATTTATTATTGTTATTACTATTACTATTATTTTACTATACTACTACTAACAACTACTACTACTACTACTACAACAACAACAACAACTACTACTACTACTACTACTAGTTTTCATTATTATTATTATTACTATCATTACTATTATTATTACTATCGTTGTGATTACTGTTACTGTCATTGTTACTACTAACATTAGTGATATAGCAACAAATTTCTATGTCAACTCTAAATTTTCTGGTGCCTTTGTGGTCTATGTTTATTAAGCGGTTGGAATCAGCCGCAAATAACCTTTCCAACTGCCTTTTCGGCGAGTTGACGCTAAGCTCCTTCGATTCGTTTAAAGTCTTTGATGCTAGCTGGATAGAAAATGGCTACACAATATTCGTGGATAAATCTGAAAGACTTAAGAAAGACCAATCGATAATTCTTCAAACATTTGTATTAAAGCGATCGCAGAATGTTTTCCATGACTTACTATACCATCACAAATATTTGCAAATATTGTTTTTTCCAGCTGAAAGTCGATGAAATATCGACGCATTATTCTCATCACTGCGGAATATTTTCATAGAGTGCAAAATTATGATGGCTTTCAGTGTTCTTGAGAATATCCCACTTCGAGAACGATGGAAATTTTGAAAATGACCTGAAACATCGAGTGCACTAATAATTTACGACGCAATGTCATCCGAAAAAGTTGGAGTAATCCTTGGAAACAATATTCAAATCTTTCTCTATAGCCACCTAGCTTCATTCAAAACATATTCTGCAAGAGTATAATAATCGCTCGTATATGCAATGTTTTCTTCTATGTGGTACTTATGATCTGGAATATAAAATATAAACTTTTTGAGCTGGTAGAAAAATATATGAGTGCTCATCATATCGATATGATCGATATGTCCGCGATAGATGAATTGTGAAGCGGTGTATTAAAATAGCATGACTAACGCTCTGCACATTACTATTCTCGTAATTCCTATTTGCAATATAAGCCAATCATATTCGTTACGGCGCTCACTATCGCTATAGCCATCATCGAGATTATTCCCAGAAAAATCTACCCGTGAAAGTACTGATGCTTCTTTTTTGATTATTCTAGTTCGTTCCTAAAAAAAATGCTTTGAAAATTTCTCGAAAATTTTTTGGTTCCTCAAATTGCCTTTAAATTCCAAATAAAGAATAAAATGTCTCAAATTGTTCGATTTTGCGGCGCTTTTTTTCTGAAGAAGAAAAAACTTATTCTCTTTTCATTTTCATTGCATTATTTCGTAATGTTGGTTTTTTAATAATAGAAATGCATATCATATTTGCATTTTATTTATTTCAATCATATTTATATTATATATATATATATATATATATATATATATATATATATATATATATATATATATATATATATATATATATATATATATATATATATATATATATATATATATATATATATATATATATATATATATATATATATATATATATATATATATAATCTTCAAGTAAATGGTTTTGGCATTATTAGACTTCGTCAACGTTCCTCGTCTACTTTCTTCTTTTTAGCTTCCATCTTTCTCCACTTTTCACTTAAAAAAATTATGCCAATTTTATGTTAATTTAACCTTCTTAATTTTTAAATGGAGTTTTTTTGCTGCATTCAGATTGAGAGTCACCACCTAATGAGGTAGTTTAAGGTAGAAGGAGTATAAACAAAGTCGGAAGATTGAAATCGATCACTGCGTATCGGCTTATTTCCCCTATCCGTTCATCGTATATTTGTGTTGGTTTGATCACTAGCGGATCATTGATATTGATCATATAGATTGCAGTATATATTGATTTCATGCAATTTCTTGTATAGTTGAAAATTAATCGATTCGATCTATTGCTACCAGCTAATTTTATGATTTGCATTGCATCATTGTGCACGTCTCGCATCACGTTAAACGCTTGCTCTCTCAGCAGCCACAAAGTTTTATGTTGCGGGTAAAACGATGTGCATAAAGCGTCGATGAGTGAAATCGATGCGATGTATTGATGCAATTGTGATCATATGTTTAATTTTTTCTCTATTGTGGTCACTTTCTATATTTTCTTATTTTAATCTTATTCAATTTCTTAATTGTATACATTAATATCTCATTTAATGTATTATTATTAACGTTTCATAAATTTTTCGACTTTATTTTTTCTTTTTTTTTTGATCGTTTATCAAATATTTAAAAATTTATTAAATTCAATAATGCTATTTTTTGTTCATATCATTTCCTCTAGTTTTTTTTTTTATTAGATCTTGAAAAAAATCTTATGACTATTCTCTATTCGCTATTCTTTGCATATTCATATTCAATATTCCATATAAGCACAAATTCCATATAAAAATATAAGAAAAACATAATCCCCATCATTCGCTAATAATTCTATAGAGCTTCAATATGTGTTCCATTTTTCCAGACAATCATTCGTTTACACTCATTTAAAGCGATATGCAAATTCATTTCTGCTCGAATTCAATATTTCATATAACTGCAAAATTTCGATTATCTCAAATGTTAGCCTCATTTTTTTTTGAGAGAGAGAGAGAGAGAGAGAGAGAGAGAGAGAGTTTGAGCTCAGCCATTAAACTAGTTCCATTGGTAAGGGTAAATAGTTCGTTATTGCCGTTATCGTAAAATGCAATGGTCATATCGTTTTCGCCTAAATGATGCCATGAAAAATGCAATAAATTCACGCTTGTGGTTTTGACGACAAATAAAATCCCTCATCCTGAGATATATGACTTGGCGGAAATTTAGAGGTTTTGTGCCCATTTCCTAAAATTGCTAAACTGCATTGCAATTTGCAAAAGAACATACTGAATCAGATCGATATATATTTTAATATTATATGTATATTATTTAACAGATTTACTTATAGGATATATAATATGCAATGCAATATATAATATAATATGCAACGGAAATCAAACGTCGTAAAATTTAATCAGTCTTGTTAATTTCATTGTTTATACTGAAACTACGTTATAAGAAATTTCAATGCAATGAATTTATAGAATTATTAGCGAATGATGGGATTACGTTTTTCAAATCATATCCGTGATTGTATTGCACCTTAATTTTTATATCATTCGAAATTTAACATGAAATCAAGCCTATTTTCGTATAGCCAATCGAAAATATTTATGAATTGTTGAATTTATTGTTCGCTATCGAGAATTTCTTCGAGAAATTTCCAACAGAGGAATATCACATTTGTCGATTGTGAAAAATTCAAAAATTCAGTTTAGATGCAATATATGAGATGATAGCGATAGAAATGTAATTCATATGAGATGTTTTATGCAAAAAAATGAGCAATTTACTTTATGGAATTGTTTAAGAGGAGAAGTAACTTCAGTTGAACTCCAAGTAACCTTATCAAAGCTTAAGATGATGTAGATGGTTGCAATGATGAGATTTTTCTCACATAATATATCTATCGGCCATTTCGCTATAAAATATTGATTAGTAAAGTAATATGAAGGCCTATATCGTTGAATCTTTTTTTTTTGCGAAACAACAATCATTAATCGTCTAAAAAATTTTGCATATTATTTGATGATATTCCAATATTATTTATTCGCAAATTTCAGCAAAATTTTTATTGTTGATATCAGTTGAAAGGCGCCGCTTAGAATATTCGCCATTTTCAACCGATACGTTACCCTCTTTAAAAAACGTTTAAAACACTCATATCAAAAGCATTTCGTTTTTATCGATGCGCTCCTCATTAAAAATTTTTTCCAGCATATGCTGAATTCTTGCAGATTTTTTTGCTATCAAATTTGAATTTGTCATGAATTTTTTTTTTCGTCTTTTAAGTTTATCGTTTCAGCGATCGTGAAACCATCTGAAGATAACTTTACAACAACGCAAACGGTGTAAACGAATAATGATTTTGCTATGCAACAATAATCACTAGATTCATACTTTAGAGATATGAGAAATGAGGTATAGCGATACAATTAGCGCAATTTTTCAATTTCGAGTAATTTTTTTTAAATTTGAAGAATTTTTCAATAGCTACTCATATGTGTGTATTTGTGAACATAATCGATGATTCCAATGCGATAATCATCGATGCTAAAGTTATAAGATTTAGCTAATTTATCGTATTTCATCCGGATAATGAAAGGTGCTAAAAATTTTTTGCGCATTTTACGCCGATCGGATTATGATTTTCTATCGATTAACACATAGAAAGACGATTCTTTTTTCGAAGATTTATGCAAATTGCTCGATCGGATCAGCTAAACTATGAAGCGATTATTTTGCGCATTTTATTAATATTAAATTATTAAATTATATATTAAATTATGTGATCGGTTGATTAGATGAGGAGATGCAAAGGTGTATATTGTGCTAATTCCTCCTCAGAATTTCTCTAAAATTATGATAGTATCATTGCAATTTATTTTTTTCATCTGTAGAAGGATATTTGCAATTTGTATTGATTTTTTTTTTTTGATTGATACTACTAAATGGCGTTTATTCTTGTATATTACAGAGGTTAAATTCTTAAATGAATACATACAATATGCGTTAATCTAATAAAAAATACAATTGAAATATCTCTCATAAATCGTTGCATTGCATTCTTTGCAATTGAGATCATCCATATCAAAAGTTGAGGAAATTGCAATCAGCGGTAAATGACACTAAATAAGTTGCAATCAGTCTTATATATTATCATCACTTGTGATCTATGCATAACCTGCAAATGGTATCATTTCCTTCAATAACCAACTCATACATTTTTTGCAATGCAAAAAGGTTTTGCAAAAATTTTCACAAAATTGGGCAGTTTTTGGTCTAGGCCGGAGAAAAGAGTCTTCTAATTTCGCAAACTTATCTGCCTTTCCTCGCTTAGGCCGACAGGAGATAGATTATTTCCCGGAAAACAAGAAGTAAATTTCTTGATTCTTTGAATGAATTAAAAGAACAATCGATTGAGATAAATATAACCACTAGTCACATTATAGGTTTGTGCAATCGTTGTTTTCTATTTCAGGTACCGAAGCAGTCTTTATTGAGTTGCCTTTTTGGCTATTTCGGTATGGATTCGAATGTTTTCTTTTCCTCGTTCATTTTTTTTTCGCACAGTTCTCGTGCAGTTGGATTTTGTGATAATTTTCATTGTTTTGATACCCAGAGTTTGACTAGTACAGAATGACTAACAGCTCTTCAAAATTTGTTGGCGGCCTCTGAGGGTTCTAATTCTTTCTATTAGAATCGTTCTCGAAGAAAATAGGCGTTGTGGATGCTGCCAATATGCTAGAAGGACAAATCAGCAAGATTAGTGATGATATCATTAACGGCATTGCACAGGGAGTATGACATCATAGGATTCATCGCAGACCAGCACTAGCTAATTTGTTACCACTACGGCTATCTTGTCTCGAATAAAAGGATACAATGCAGAAACAAAGAACAGGATTATTCCAAGATTTGGGAAGGCGTGGAGGATCGGATGGTAACTTTTAATGTGTAAATTTGAGTCTATTAGATTTTAAGTCGTACCAATCGGCATTTTGCAATAGATAAATTTGCACAAGTGCACTATCCTCAAACATCATGGGTTGCATTCAGCAAATTCAGAGTTCTTGCCCAATATTTTGATGCTCCACTACTGCATTGTTCTTGTGCAACGCAATCGCAAACTTTTCGACCGCAAATAGTCCCATTTTGCTTGTTCTTTCGGAGGAATTGAAAGAATGCATTAACATCATCCTAGGATTTTGTGGGCATAGAACAGCTATTCAACCTATTCGCTGATAAATAGCAAAGAAGTCCCAGTACTACGACTACAGAATAGCTATTTCTTCTAGAATAGTTGTTCAAAAGAAAAAGTTAGATTGAGCCATCCGGCCGAAGAAATAAGTTCTTCTAATACACCTTCTTCAGCCATACGGCTGATCCAAGCGCAGCAGAGCAAGGTCGGTAACTTGGTGGATTGATCGGACATAATTACAAGAAGTGATATGTCATTCAGAAATATTGATAGCTGTGATTTGTTGATGTGTGAAGAATCAAATATTACATAGCCGATAAATGATCAGCGTCAATCCGTTCAGCGTGCCGAATTGGATGTTTCGCATTAACGAAAAAAATATTTCACTTTTATTGCATCTATCAACTCTTAACGATGTGAACATTTTTTATATAATACAATAAATGAATTGAAGAAGTGAGTTGAGTCGAGTGAATTCGGAATTGGAGTCGATTTCCGGATTTCGTCCCTAACGAGAGTCGATCTCTGGATTTCGCATCTGCATGGTTATTATCGTCGACTTTGCGTGATCTTTGAGTTCAACAGAGAGATCGGTCATACGATATTTCACTACAGCCCTCTTGCCATTTTATGCAGCTATAGCTTAGCCCTCAAGCTATAGCCGGTACCTGAAGCTACGCTAAGGATTTTTGATTTGCCTGAAGCTACCAAATCGGCAATTTAAGCGAGTAGATTAACTTCTTGCCGCTATCAGCTATGGAATCAAGTCATCATAAGACAATGATAAGTGATAATCCTCTGAACAATGTCCAGGTTCCTTTCTCTCTTCTCATTATAGAGAGGAGACATTAATTTCATAGCGAAGAGGATTTCATATAGCAGTTCGCATCATTAAGGCTCTCTTTTCAGTGATAAGGCGTCTGATTAACTGAAACGTGACAGAAATTGATGGAATTACGATTTACAAAAGTCTAGAATATATTCTTGAGAAAGAAACATTGATTATTCATTCAATAAAAGATGAAAGCTTTTTCTTTTCGCTCTAAGGGGTGATTTTTCTCGTTCGATTTTAAATTATATTTTATGATGGATTTTTTTGATTGCATGCTTAGAGCAATATTTCCTTATCATTTTCTTCTCAATGTTTTGAAGCCATTTAATTAAATTTATAATTAAATGAGTTACTCTCTTATTTAATCAATATGTGATTATATTTCTTCACCTTGGCCGTATCAATTTGCCAAAAAAAAAATCGATATGATACATTTCATTGGTAAACAAATCGCTAAACTTCACAATTCATCGATTGCCACATTTTGACCTTAATCGTGTTATCAAAGTTCATCCATCACTCTATTTTTAATGAACGTTCCTATTTTCTAAATTGTATCTTCTGCTTAATAGCTTTTTCGACGAGAATTGTGATATTGCTGCCTATTTTATTTTCGTATTTTGTACGTTAATTTTTCTTAATTAGCATTTTTTTTTTTTGTTATTAGAATATTTTTTATTTATTGATGAATGAGATTTTCTATTCCTTTGACGAATACTTTTTAACAGAATTATGACTGAAAAAAACGTAATGTTGATCTGTTTTTATCGATCGGTACTGATCAAAATGTATCGATCGATAGAATTCTCGACCGCAACCGAAATTCGGTTTTTTTTTTCTGAAATGTCTTCGTTGGAAATCGATGAAGGGTTTTTTTTTTCAATGCATTCGTTTTCAAGCAGATTTTGGTATAAATGCGTACGCTTGTCGAACGAAACAGATTCCGCTCTGTCACTATTACTGCAGACAAGGATGTGCAAAAAAAAAAAAATCGAGGCATCAAAATCAAAAATTAGCGATCTGCACTACTATTCTTGTTATAAAAAGTTAACGAACCAATGGTTTGAAATTCTTTCTTCCAGTTTTCTCTCTGCTATAAGTGCCATTTTGTCTGCTATATATGCATAAGATTTTTTGAATGTAATTTGATATAATGTAACTTAAAGAAGCTATATTTGAATAATTCGTCATTTATTTACAAATTAATGTAGTGTCATCTTAGTATATAAACATTCGTTTTAGGCTTTTTGTTCTGAGGATTTTTGTCTCATCTAATATATTTTTTAATATTATATTATATTACTTTTATATATATATATATATATATATATATATATATATATATATATATATATATATATATATATATATATAATATATATATATATATATATAATATATATATATATATAATATTCATTAGCGATCAATAAGCGTTATGGAAAAAATTTTAATTGTCTTTAGGAAAAGCAGCATAATCAGACTTCATAGCATTCCAGCTTCGCTTTTCCATCCCTTAAATGCCTTTGATGCTTGTATTATTCGCTTCGTCGAATAGAGCGCTGCGTAATACGGCAATGGGAAGCTGCGTTTGAAGTGAATAGAAGGTCGTTAGCTGCGTTGATGTTTACAGAGCGAAAAGCTGAATACGGTGCTTCTTGGGCACGCTTATAATAGCTTGGACGCTTGCCGACAATATGTGGCATGAAGCAGCGGTCAGTGCGTTCACAGTTGCGACCACATTGCCGACCATGATGGATGTCAACCGGGTGGCCGAATTGTTCGACCTTCTTGAGAGGGCTGAATTATCGACTAGCAGTTGTTCGGCGATTGATGTTGCAAATGCACGAAATGCGGTTAGGTTTCAAGTTTTACCTTTTAGTTTCAAGTTTTACCTTTTGACTTCAAGTTTTACCTTTCAGTGTTTATTTAATTTATGTGTTTATCTTTACAAAATCAATCTCTAATTCTCAAAGATTTTGTGCTTCTGTACTGTACCGTTTCCATTGTGGACGCGCCGGTGCCATTTGTTTGATGTTTGCCGATAGCAGAAATTCTCGTATAATATGAGCGCTAACGATGTGAATATCCGATCATCATACCTTTATACGTTTGCGATCAGTATTATTGCAATTTTATGAAGTTTTTTGTTGAAAGTGATTAATGAAATTGATCAAGTTCTATTAAAAGCATTTTGAATCGTCAAGAAATTTTTGCTGAAGAAAGTCCATTTAAATTATTCAATATTTCTTTAAAAAAAAATAAAATAAAATAAAATAATTGAATCGTTTAGATTGTGGGGAAATTTTCTCAGCAAGAAAAAAACCCCATAGTAATCAGATTTTTACCTAATAAGAAATTAAAATTTGATATGAATATTTAAAACATCAAAACGAATCAATCAACTTTGTCTGCCTTCATCGATTCATCTTCAATGCGTTTAGTGGAGCGAGTAATTGTGTAATTGTGTTTGGGCGTAGTTGTTGTAAAGAACGCCGTCACTGCTCATCGTAGGTTTCTTCAAAAGATTGAGTTCTTCGTCGTTGAAAATGGGTATATCACTTATTGAAAATAGCGCCAGCATACCCAACCTTTACGATATTGTTGATCGGCAAATCCGGATTTTCGTCTAAGTAGGATCCTTGCCTAGAGACCGGCACCCAAACGGTTTTAACCCTCCAGACTCATTCGATGGTGAGTTAAGCCTCGTCATTGCACCGGTTCGGCGTAACCAGCACATGCAATTTCGTCAATGCGATGAAAATTTTGTTAATATTCGCCAATATTTACAGTATTTGAAAATATCATATATCAACCACTAGATTTTATAAGTCACTTCCATACTTTATTATGCATCTTTAAATTGCAATAGAAAATTCTAACGTTTGTTTATGTCTATTCGTATGTATAGCGTCTTTCCCGACGAAATTCGGAGGTGATCGGGACTTGAAACGTTTATTTCACATGACACAAAAGATTCAGCTCGAGAACGCTTATTTTATTTTTCGATTTTAAAGTTGAATTTTGCATATTTTATGAGATTTTGGAATTAGAAAGCTGCTTTCTTAGAAAAAAATCATCGAAAACATGCGGCAACATCGTTTATAAATATAGATATAGAGATTTTGCTTATACTTAAATACTTAAATAATTATACTTAAATTCTTATATACTTATACTTAAAATACTTATACTTAAATAATTCAATAATTCTTATATTTTAATAATTCAATTATGGTTATATTTTAGTATTCGTGCGAATAAATTTTTCAGTGCTTATAATCTAACATTTAAAAAATTGAACCTTTACACTTGCGATCTCTTTGAGAGGGAATAGGTGATCACTTCTCAGTGTTCAGAGTTGACGAGGTTGCTGACCGTCTTATGCTGAAAATTTACAACAGCGGAAATAAGAGCATTAAATTATTATTTGAAGTTGTTCTATATCGAAGATTTTTGCTGAATGCTAATAGATTTATTATAATGGACATATAGAAGGTCACCTCGAAGGTCAAACGTGTAGTAATAAAATCGGCCACATGATGGTCACTTAAGCGGATCCGTCAATCCTATCATTATCATTGATAAATATATCGCTCGTTTTCGATAGATGGTCATCACGATTGCATAAGTACGAATATATGCGAGCGATTACGATCGTAGACGGATGGAAATCGCGTCAATCTTGAACATTTCACTCATCTATCGATATATCACTGATAATATGAAATCGTGTTATTTTTTAAAAAAATCTAATTATAATGCCGATACGCTATTAATAATATTATATTCATTGCATCAGTTTCTATAGTTTCTATGAATATAATTCGATTTGTTTAGAATGGAGAAACTATGCTAATGGTTGCGGCACGAACCGGCCAAGATGCAATTGTGAGGCATCTCATTTTCGATTCTGATCTAGACGATATCGATTTTGTGAGTTGATTAATAAATTATTAACATTTTTTTCATAATAAATTTCCTCTTCTTTCTCTTCGTCGATCGATTTTTTTTTTTTTTTTTTTGAAAGAAGAGTATCTCAAATGAATAAAGGTGATGAATAAAAGTGTTCATTATATAGGTGATGAAGATGAAATAAAATAGCAAGTAACAATTGGATTCTTCATGGAAATTTAGAGGTACTATTCATCTATGGGACGCTTACCTTAGCTTGAATTTATCGCCGACAAAATTCGTTGTACTTCTTTAGGTGTTCACCTTAAATATTTACCACATTCGGCAGATATAGCAAATATTTCGTGTGAGGGACATTCATATGACATCATCTTGACCATCGCCATAATATACCGAAAGAGAAATAGAATTTACATATTATCGCCACGGAATGGTTATTTGGAAATGGTATAGGTGATCTGATATCGATTCTCTTTAATTAAGTGTCATTTGTTCGTGTTCATCCGCCGCTGAATACGTTAATGGAGGTATTTAATTTATCTGTGATAAGAACCTAATAATTCAAAGGTTTCATAACGATGCTTTGTTTTTTCAAGGTGTTATAAGAATGGTGTTCGCCATTTACAAATCTTTTAATAATACAATGAAATGTTTTTAATTTCTATTCTTTTATTTTGATACTATTATTTTCCATTCATTTAGCGCTGTTTGCATATTTCTTTCGCACCAGCCGGGTGGTAGCGTCACTGTTGAGTAGACTGTTACATGAAAGGTTTAGCCGAAATTTTAGATATGGGATTGTGCAATCACTTTTGCGTAGAATTGTTTGGAGTCATTTGCTGTGTATTCAGTACTGTTGTGTTTTGGCGTTTGCCTGTACTACGCAGTTGCTTTTTTTGAGCAGTGGAACTTGAATGGCGGTCTTTGTTCATTATTTAGTTGTATTATATGGCTAGAGCTTCGCCCAGTAAAATATTCAGCGACCTCTTTTAGATCTTATTTTTCTTTGAAAATCTTACTCGTTTTTATTTTTACTGAAACTAAGAGGTGGCAAAGAAGAAACTAAGAAAATAAGAGAAAGAGATAGGAAGAAATAAACTAAGGGATTTTTTTTAAAAAAAGACAAAACAAATGCGTTGATGATTGCCGAAATTCATGAGCAAACGATTCATTCGAACTTACTTTTAGTCTTTCTCCATCTATTTCCTATTCGAGTTGATTGATTTTATAGCCCTAAAGCGAATTTATCGGCTTTTGTTTGAAATAATTCGCTAGAGCTTCCTTTTTGCCTTCCATTCTTCCTCTTATGATATCTTCTCGTTCTGTCTCGTTTCATATCTGATTATAATCTTCCCTTTAGCGTCTTTGCCATCAACTGTATATAAAATTGCACCCATATGTGAAGCCGTTGATTTGTTCATGCTTCCTTTATGTTTATGAAAATTCGAACATGAAAACTCTTAAATCTTTATTTATTTCGTCGTTCATATAGGTTTATGCAAACTGTTATAACACTAATATGGCTAAGGAGATATTAATGTACGCTTTTATTTGCTTTAAATTACATCACAGCATCACTTTCTTTTTGTAGTCAATAGTAATTGTATCATACTTTATTAATATTAGTACATCTGAGGAAAAAGATTACTGCATTACTGAAAACTTTATTAATATTAGTACATCTGAGGAAGAAGACTACTGCATTACTGCCAAGTTATAAAATAAATTGAGGTGCTTACTAGGCTTATCGTATTTTTAGTATTTTATTATAATTGCCTAATTAAATTTCGTATTGTTTATTGTTTTTGGTTTGAATTATTTCATAGGCGTTTCTTGAAGGATGGATGGACAGCGTTGTTGAATGCTGCATACGAGGGGCATGTTCAAGTGGCGAGTTTATTAATCGATGCTGGTGCATCTGTCGACTTTCCTGATCTGGTACTCACTTAAATATATTTCTTCGTAAGCAAATATATAGCAACACTTTTGTTTTTTTATTTATTAAAGCTAGACAAATATATTGGAAAATATACTTGTCAGTGTTGAATATATGAAGGTTTGTTGAGTAAAGTTTGAAACGTCGTTTCTATTTTCGAATGAAAAAAGGTGGAATTTATTTAATGAATAAATAAAGATGTTATTTTGCGATATATTATCGTCGAAAATTTTGTGGCATCACGAGCAGCGCTAATCGCATATATTATATCTTTCGTGTAGTGTATTCCAGAATATTCCTTCTAGATTCTCAAACATATTCATTTATTATTGGGAATTATATAATAGAGCTGATACTGCTTTCCAATCCGTCTTTGAAAAATTTAGATTCTGTAGTATATATAAAACGAATAGAGATGAGGATTGCAATTAAAATCATTGCAGTAAATATTATAATTCCCTAAGTTAGAAGTGTATCATGTTATCAGGCTGATAGTGCTGAGTGTTATCAGTATCATTGTAGTTTTTATATGATAATTTAATAAATGAGTTCAAAGTTATACAAAAATATTTTAAGATGGGATGGAGTCCACTAATGTGGGCAGTCTATAAGAATCGTATCGATTGCGTCGAACTTTTACTTCGGCATAAAGCCCATGTGAATTTGATCGATGAAGAGGATGGGTTGACTCCGTTGATTGTAGCATCAGGGAGAGGATATACCAATATTGTCGAGCAATTGCTTGCTCATGGTGCTCAAGTAGGTTCACGTTGAATTCTTACTTAACTCGATTTATATTTGCTTATCATCTGATATTTAAGTGATCACATGGTCTTATTAGGTTTGAAGTGTACTTCTGTCAATTATTGCAAAGAACGGTTGTCGTATTCAGAATGTTTCGAAACGTTGAGGTATCAGATATCTTCGACGCTTTTTCTGAGATTAGTGATTTTGCCATCGTCTTAAGTCTTCCACAATTTAGCATTGTTTATTGTGCATTGTATATTGATTGACACTGGATGTTTATTCTACATATCATCCCTCTCGGCCTATCCTGTTTGTCCTGTTTATTCGTCGCCGGTACCATGATTAATGAATGCTTCGCTCTTTGAAGGCAAAATGAAAACATCATTTTTGTTTTTGCGTATATTTTTCTACTGCACACATTTGAAACTTTTGAAGAAAGTATTTTTTAGTTTGCAAACTGGAAGAAATAACATTTGACCGCGGTCGAGAAGGGATGAAAGAGCGCGGTCGTAGGAAGATGGGATCGCGCTCACCGTTAAAAAACATGACGAGGAATGATTGTATTGTTCCGCTCTGTCTGAATGGAATCTCACAAGGAAGGTTGGGAGGGAAAAGAGGAAAGATGCCAGTTTCCTTCTAGGTCGAATATGAGGCGTTCGGCCGTGCGACCGTCTTAGGTCGTTATGATCGTAATGTAGTCGAAATCGCGGTTGCATTAATTGATTGCGATTGTGTTTGACAAATTCCACGCCAATCTATGCTCGGTTAGCACCTGGCCGCGAACAAATCGCATAAATCAAACCATGTGACACATGCAAAGAATGGAAAGGAATCATTTTGGATAACAGAGGATGGATGTAGAGGTCATAGTTCCTCTAAGGAAATCGCTCGCGTTATCAGTGGAAATAAAGCAATAAAAATCATATAAATGTAGACTAGGAAACAATTGAACAAACTGGCAGCAAGTTCATGAACTAGAAGAACGCATAAGTAAACAAGACGATACCTGTAGCAAAATGCTGGAGTGAGGTTGTCATGAGGAGATGGAAATTTCATATGCGTTTCTCGCCTGTCTATCGGCAGTGCTGTTTTGCTCTTTGTATAGCTAAAAAGTGAGAGTTTATCTACTGTTAATGAGTATGAAGAGTAAAGCATACGACATCGTAAAATCAAACCCATCCGTTTATTCATTGATGCAATTGTTGCAATAATAAGACTGTTTTTGAAAGCAGCAATGAGAGGCGTCTCATAAAATTTATCAACGTTCTCAAAAAATTCATAAGTGGTAGTTCTCGAGGAGAAATTGCAGGCTTATTGAGAGCTTAGAAGGGAAATTTAGTTGGAGGTATTTCAAAAAAAAAAAATTAAACTGAGAAGAATGTAGTCGTTCCGCTTTTCCATGATCGCCTAAATGACCTCATAGAGGAATAAAATTACAACTTATGCCGAAGTTTTGCCTTAAATATATTGCTAACCTCATAATTTAATTCTGTACCTATAGAAAACTAACGATTACTAGGTAGCTTAGCCAGCAAAAATTTGATGTCTACAGATTGACGGATGGCAGGCGAATGAGAGATGTTGTAAGAAGCTGGCGCTTTTAGAAGTATTTCAGTAGATAATAAAATTTTTTGAGAAATCAATGCTTTTTGCTTTCATATTTCGAAGAATCAATTGTTGCATTTTATTCAGAATTGTAAAATGGCGAAAGAACTGTAACATTGCAAAGGTAGAGCTCCAACTGAAAAATAAAGAGTACTGAGCTAAAACTTAGTACGAATTAAATATCTATATAATAATAGCTGCTAAACAATAGAGATTTTACTGGTTGAGATAACGAGTAAATAACACAAATGCAAAACTCCCAAAGTCCAGAATATTTGAGTTGGAAGCAAAGGGTACAAGAAATTGATCAGTTATCTGTAGATGCTTAATGCAGTATACAACGGAAGAGGTATTTTAACGTTAGCTGACCCAGCTGAGCTTGCATAGATTAGTGAGTAGAAAGTATGCTTATATAGAATATACGTTTATAGGAATATAGTTGTTGCTGAGTTTTAGAGGCTCCCGAGCGTTTTTTTAACAGCCATGGAAAACCGTTCCGGAGCGCTGATTGCCAAGACTGACGGCTCTAGAACGCTGGCGCTAGCGCCAATGGTAATACTATATCAGAACAGTATGGACGTTTGCGCTTGAACAGTGATAACACTGATAACAAATGGAGTTGAAGCGATGCATGCGAGAAGACCATGAATAATGGCATTAGTATTTGCTGAATAAATGCAATGATTCTATGAAATATGTTCGAGGATATTCCGCTTTATAGTGTTATTTAAATAAATATGATGTTAAAATGCGATTCATTTCAATGAGAGTTCGTATTTGCAGGCGAATGCATGCGACAAATTTGGCAGTACGGCATTAATATGGGCAGCTAGAAAAGGCCATAAATCAATTGTGGAACAACTTCTAAATGCGGGTGCTGAATTGGATGCTATTGGAATGGTCGGTTATTTTTTTTTATTTCCTATTGTTTTTTATTTTATAAGTTGAAAATTTTCTATCCGATTATTATAATTTATGAAATTATAAATTAGAAATTGGCTTTTGACCAATAATAGTATTTTTTTTGGTGGCTATAAAATTTGAAAAAAGGACTAAATAATATCTCTTAAATTTATCAACAATTTTGTTATGTGCGTACTATCGACTTAACGAAAAAACATTGCGCAATTTCTGTAACAATATTTTAACCTCATATTTACAAGTTTTGTGATACATTCCAATTCGCTGATTAGTTATCAATGCGTGTTGTGGATGTTTTCTTAGGGACAGGTACATTATTTCATTTTTTGTTCCAATGGAAGCTTAGAGTAGTCCATGAGATGAAGTGAAATATGAAGAGAGCATTAAATACATCATTTGTTATATTATAATAAGATGATTTTATACTATTATTTAAAAATACTATTAATAGAAGGTTTAATAACTCTTTTATTTTAAATTTCAGTATGCATCAACAGCGTTGATCCTTGCTACACGAGGGAATTTCGTCGAAGTGGTTGAGATGCTTCTCGCGAGAGAGCCGAATGTAAACGTCACCGATCAGGTAATTTGTGCAATTAGTTTCTTTTTTTATTTGAGACATGCTTTTCAAAAAAAAAAGAGAATTATAGAGGGCATAATTGTAGACTTCAGAAGTGAACATATTTCAGCTATTAACGCTTATTAGTATTGTCGAATTGTTTGACATTGATATGCGAAATTCGTTGTGATAGAGAGAAATTGCCCACGAATGATCTGAAAATAATGAAAATTTTTCTCCGTTATACAATAGGGATTTTATCGGACTAGATTTGATTGATTAGTTGATGTTTTTGCAATTTTAACCGACCACCTTTACCTAGTTGAATACTGAATCATTTTTTGCCTGCTTACCTATTTCGATGCGTTTTAAACTGCTTTTTTTTTCTGAATCATTAGATCGAGATCTATATAAGATAGCGTTGTATTTTTTTCGAGCTAGTAACATTCCATGCGATTTTTGTTTCTTAGTTAAGTGAAGATATTATTATATCTATAGAGAACATCAAATAAGTTTTAAATAGTTGGGATAATTTTTTCCGCTTTTGCAATCTTTCAATATTTGCAATATGCAATTTGTTGCATAATTTCAAATATTTTCCCATTTCGTTTTGCAGTGTTTTGATGCGAATCGTTTTAAGTGATGTGATGAAATTTCGGATGGATATTTCTTAAAAAGAAATCAAAGTTCAGTACTAATGAAATAGAATTTTATGCAAATTAAGCGGAGCATATTGTGAGTTCAAGCAACTTCATATAATCGAATATTTAAGGATATTCTTTTTATTATGTAGAAATGCTCTCATATTTTGGTAAAAATATCATATTTCGTATAAAATTTTCCCCACTGCATTATTCGTCAAGTGAATAACGATTGAATTTGTCGTACTTGAAAGGACGAGATTTTTTAATTGATTTAGCTTTCATATTATTGATATTAATTGTGTCGTTAGTTTTGATGCATTTTGATGTAGTGATCGCTGATGATCGATAAATAAAAGATCCAAGGAATTTTTACTTTTTGAAGTATTTTTTGAAATTTTATTTATCTAAACAAAAAAAAAAAACAATTATTGAAGAGATCATCGTTGGATTATGTGGAAATTTTCAGAATGGTCTCTCAGCGTTGAGTATTGCGGCTCGTGAAGGTTATTTCGAAATTGCTGAGATGCTTATTCAATCAGGTGCTTATGTGAATGTCATCGATCGTGTAAGCGATTTTTGTCATTTCTTTTTTGATTGATCTTTACCTATGAGGTTTTACAAACTGTAGAGAACTTTTGAGGGAGCAAAAAATTAATTTTTGCAGGTTATCAGTCATTAATCACTTTGTGGCAATTATCACTAACTAATTACTTTACGATGATTATCACTCGTTAATCACTTCAAGGTGATCGTCCTTTGTTCTGTTCTATTTTCCAAGGTTTATGGCTAAGCAAATATCTTAATTGAAGGTAGCATGCCCAATAATGCTTTATTACGATCGCTTTTACTGATCAAGTTGTCTTTGAAATGAAATGTGCTTGAAATTTTATCACTAATCAGTCATTTTATGGAGCAAAAAATATGAAAAGTCGGAATCGCTTCAGATACCCCCTCCAGTCTTCATTAAATTCAAGCAGTAGCCAATGAATATTACAATATCGGAGACTCTTACTGTAGAAAATCGAGCTGAACACTTCAGACTTCGATGAATTTTTCTTGAATAGTTTTCGAGAATATTTTGAGAAGAGCGAATGCCTTCTCTTTTTATTTTTATTGCATTTAAGTAACAATTTCATGATGCACTAAATACTTTAGAAATTGTTCCATTGTTCTTTTTCGTAGGATGTTATCGGAGTCATTGAAATTATTTTATTAGTCCTTTATTGAAAATTTTTTCCTGGATTTACAATCGAATGATTGGCTCATGCGGAGAATCAAGAAATAAACTGTTTCCTTCAGAGGGTATTCTTTCTTTTTTTTTTCAAAAACGATTATTTGATTTGTATAGTCAGTCTCGCAATTAAATCTTGGCTTTACTCTTGTATCTGGTAGTTGTTTATTTTCATATACTAGTTAGCTTTTTAGTTTTTAATAATTTCGACGTTTCTATCTTTGCTTCTCATTTTTATCATTGTCTATCATATTCGTGTTGTTATGAATTTAGTCTTTTTTATTATTTATTATGCATTACAATTCGTCATAATTTACTATTATGATTTAGAGTTATATTGGAAATATGCGATTTGATATATATTTTGATATTAAAGTTATGAAAGTGTATAAATAATAAAAGTTAATTTAATAATAAATGATTTCAGTTTGGTAATTCGATATTGGCGAGCGCAGTGAGGTCAGGCAATATCAATATCGTAAGGATGCTTCTTGATAGGCATGCTGACGTTAACGCGAGAGATTCGGTTAGCATTATTTGCGGCAATTGATAATTTAAATCCCACCTTATTTGTCTTGACCACTCAGCTTTTTTTTTTTTTTTAAATAACAGTAGATCTTTCTATCGCGGAGTCCGGCAAGAGTTGCTGCAAGAATATGTGCGCTACTGAGGTGTTTTTTTTTTGTCATTTCGCATATGGTTTACTGATTTGATTGCGTTTTATTGAGGCATTATGCAGCTTACAGGATTGAGAAATCAAAGTACTAGTAGAATAGGGAATGTTATGATGACATCTTATTGAGATAGTTTTACCTTTATGAAATCGGTTATTAATATCGATTCGAAAATGATACAAATTAATTGAACGAGTTGTTCGTATACTTCACGAAGCTTAGATTATAGTTATTATTATGCAGGAATGAAAAAAAAAAATTTTGAATTTCCTCGAAGAGCTTTCACAAAAAGAATTCTTGATACGTCTACTATTACTTTTTAATAGTTTTATTGTTGAGCACTTTCATCTCATAGTATTTTCGAGAGAAATTTATTTATCGCAAATCTTTAGTTGATGTTTTTTTTTCTTATTGCTAAACCATATTTGCGCTTGAGGATTCCTTTGTAGAATAAGTCCTAACGAGGTTCATCTTGAATATTCTATGAAACACAATTTACAGCACTTATTAGAAAGTGTCCATGCCCGACTTCTCTTTGATATTAGCTAAATTTATGATTGGCTATGAGGCATGAAGAGTAGGTAAACGATATTTATATTGTGAGGGAGCAATGGCTTTTTGACATAAAAGTGATTAGAAGCAGAGAAGTTATCATTTTAGCATTGATAACTTTTCGCACTTTGAATGATGGTAGTGTTGTTTATTTTAGAGATTTGGATAGAAATATTTCTGAGAAGTACCAATCTATGATCGATTTGTAAATTAAATATCCTTCTTTATATTCCTTCGGCATCTCGATGAAACCTTTTACGCATACGCGGGAGAGAATTACTGTTCAGCAATAAATAGACTGGAGCGTACATCAAACGCTTTTGATATAAGAACTCCTAGAAAAGAAATTTGAAAAAAAGCAGGAATTTCTTGTGAAAGAAAGACTTAAGTTTAAGGTTATGTTGCTTTTTTTGAAAATGTTATCGAATGTTTATGTGCGGTGGTCATTCTTGGTCAGCATCTATTTAATCATCGATGGACCAAAGTGACCACTGTAAAAATTTTTTTCACACCGAAAAATCGCAATGCTAAAGTATCGTGCGACGTTTTTTTCATAGATTTGAATGATAAAGTTGGATTGCGTTTGGAGAGAGAATATTGTTTTGTTTAAAACAGGATAATCGCACTGCTCTTCACTTAGCGATTGACAAATCGTTTACCGATATGGTGTTGGTGCTTCTCGAGAAGAAACCCAATCTCGAGCTCAAGAACAAGGTGAGGTTTCTTATATCTGATATCTGGAATTTTAAGAATTGCAGTATGGTTTGAGGAATGAATATTAGCCGCGAAATGTTTTAGAGATCTAGCTGGTTAAAAAATACCTCACAGGTAGTTTGATCTCTTTTTACTGCCTTTTATAAGAGCTATCACTTAGCAGATGTGCTGTATAGCCAAGTAATTATTACTCCAATCTCAATGCATAAAAATGTACCAGTGGTAGATATTGCCTTGAGAGTGAGGTTTCTTTTTCACTGAAATCACTTAAAGGTATAAAGTTTTTTGCTCTTGGAAATTTGTAATGGAGAATAAACATTTGGTTTCTTCAATTTTTTTGTATTGAGATTGAAATTAAAAGTAAACAATTGAAAGAATAAATTTGAAATTTCTTTGTTACAAAGGGCATTCATTACCAAATAAAAATTTCTTCAACTTCTAGCGGGAATAAAATATTCCTTTTATTTATATTATCGCCATTATTGTGGTTTTGTGTAGAAGCGATTATCGAAAGCAATCTTCGAAATCGCAAATAAATAATTTGTTGCTTTCTGGTTCTTTCACTTCCATAGTAAATGAACACAAGGTGCTTTGAGGGTGATGAAACGTATATGTCGATGAGAGTTTGCAACGTTAATGTACCGTCAACGAGGGATATGTTCATGGATTGTGAGTGGAAATATTCCTTTAGAAGACCAGCTAGATTGATTGCTGAACATAGAGTTGAAGAAAATTGTGAAAAGGGCGTTTCGATTGCGTGCTGTATAATTCGTGATGAATATTTATAATGTTTGAGGATGGTGAGACGGCATTATTACGGGCGGTCAAGAATCGGCATGTTGCATTGTGTCAACTGCTTGTGAACGCAGGTGCGAAGATATCGGCAACGGATAATGCTGGTGATAATGCACTTCATTTGGCACTAAAGGCACGATCACGTCGTATGACACAAAGTTTATTGGCGAATCCATCTGATTCGAGACTTCTATATCGGCCGAATAAACTTGGTCAAACACCTTATTCGATCGATCAGAATAATCCACAACCGATCATCCCACTAATTTTTGGCCCGATCGAATCTGAGACACATATGGACACGATGTTGGGATATGATGTTTATAGCAATGTGTTGGCCGATATTGTCTGTGAACCGAATCTTACGTTGCCACTAACGATTGGTAAATGCTTACAGTTATTTCGTTTGATTTCATGGTACTTTGGAAAGCAAAAAATTTCCTAAGGGAATATTTACTTGAAATGAATGTGTTAATGGCAGATAGCATATTGAAGAATTATTGGTGTTGCTACGAATTGATGAGTAATTCGAAATACCAGCTGATCTGGCAGTTTTTCTTCGCTTTTTATAACCACAAAAATGCGTTAGAGAGTGATGATTTGTGCGAACAGTATGAAGCATTACTTCATTGTAAAGCATTGCTTATAGTCTACATATGATATGTTCCAGGAACGTACATTACAACTTCATCGTTTATATACTTGAGGGATGGAGGATGATGAGAAATAGGTTTCTCAATTATCCTTATTTAAAGTGTTATTATTCAACTCTGCTTGTAAGCCAGGTTATTTATAGGTTTCCCAAATGGTTTATGAAATGTATAATCGAGACGGAAATTTTATGAGTCTTCTCACAATAAGGGAAAGGGGGACAGAGCTATATTGCGCAGGTCTTGAAAGGTCAAAGAGGAATAGGAATACCACTGAAAACACTTACAGTTTATGCGGATTTTTGTTGATAGTGAGAGATGCCTTAAGTTTATTCGAAAGAGTTGGTACAGTGAAGGAATAATATCAGGTCTATATGCGAAATGGGGGTCAGGCAAGTCATTGCTTTTGGCAAAGATGAAGGACTCGATGAGCGCATTCTCGCGCAGCTGGTTGGATGGCGTGCAGTTGACATGGTCATGGTCAGTGGTCTTCTCGTTGGCTATTCTCACCTCATTGGTCACTCTAATTGCTACAGCCGCTGTTAGTACCACTGCACACATAACGATCGTCATAGCGATCCCTATTCTTGGAGCGATCGTATTTCTTGTCGCTATTATCGTTTATGGTGCGTTTTAAGACACGTTTTTTCGATGTGTTGTTTCAGCATAAGGGTCTGTACGTATAGAGAGCAAAAACAACGTAGTTACTTATTGGCAGCCTTCTCCTCTAACAAGGAGGTGTTAATCCACAGTTGTTATATTGTGCAATTAAGAGCCAAAATATGCAATTGGAGTTGCATATAGATGAACGAGAACGTGAACGAAAATACGACGAAGTATGATTGCTTTGTGCGGTTGTTTATGAAGGCCGGTGTTATTGAGGTCTTCAGCAGGTTTTTTTGGGGAGGGGGGAGGGTGGGATCCGTCGAAAGTTTCCATTGTCCACCCGTCGAAATTAGTGATTCATTTATCTAGTTTTACATATATCCACTCTTTGAAGGTTTTAAAAACGAATAGGTTGTACGATACAGCGTCTGCTAGAAATTCGCCTTCGATGGCAGTTTAATATTTCATCCAGATTTCATGCAAAGCTCATTCTCTCTTATATGGCATCGCCGATCTGGCTAAGTTCTTTGTATTATACGAAGCATTGCGCTTTAACTGAAATAGTTCTTATAAATTTTGCGCATAATTTTATGCATCATTTTGGCGAAATGCGATTATGGATTACTGCCATTAATTGCAGAGGAGGTGAACGTAATAATTTGCAGGTATAATATATTGCGGTAGTGAGATGAAGTCTTGGCGAGGATCGTCGTCGGCGGCGACGGCACTCGCCAGGGCACTAGCACATTTCCGACTTTTCCTTAGTGTTGCGATGCTTCATGCACCTGCCCGTCGTGATAAGGATCTCTTAACGAACCCTGTTAGGTAATTGTTCTCTTAAATTTCTTTAATCCGTGAACGGTGATCTTATTTTTTTCAGTCGTTCGATTGCTTTCCAGTCATCCATGCTTTGACTTATTTCGTTTCATCTATGTTTGCTTTACATTTCGTATAATATTTAACAAATTAGGTAATAACAGGTTTTTTCTTTAATGCATGTTCTTTCTCCTCTTCTCATTTCTGCCCTATCTCCCGTTGAATGTACGTCCCTCTTTTTAGGTGACTGTTGGAGTTCATGAGCTATAAGGCTTGCATTCAAGGAGATATGATATTTTTACTCAAAACATACAGATATATCTTCATGCTTGTTTTCACATTGGGTTGCAGATGGGTAATAAAAAATTATGGACGTACGTATAACCATAGAAAGAGGGTGGGGGAGGGGGTAGGTGGAGGACAAACAAAGTGGAGCAGGCAGAAACGGAACTTATGGAAGGATGGATACAATCTGCAATTTTCGCGTCTTTGGACGCATATAAGTCATTGTCATCTGTTTGAGTTCATATGTTTCCTTCGTCGGATTTCTTTCTTCACCTTATTGTCTCGCTCTTATATCCCTATAGTTCGTTATATTTCCTGTATCTAACTGCATTTATTTTATATTCTAAATTATGTAAATATGAAAATTTTTCTCTTTGTTTATTTGCTAAAAATAACATAATTTCTTCTTTGAAGTTTCCTTTTTGCCGACTATCATCGTCTTTCATCGATTGGTGGTGAGCAAGCACTCGCCAAAATTGTCGTCACTCTTTTCGAGGCAGCCGAGAATCATTTCGGTCATCTAGCTGTGCGTATATTTTGCGCTCTTAGGACAAACTATCGTAAGTATTACGCTTTTTTTGTTGTGGTATTTTTTTAAAAACCTGAATTGTGTTCCTCTCTCTTGAAAATTTTCTATGATTGTGAATTCGCACGTGATTGACGCTTGAAACGTCATTTTTCAATAGAATGTAGTCATTGAAGTACCTGAATTGCTTGAAACTGAACATAAGACACTTGAGATATTTTTCTGAGGTTTATGGCAAATAGAATTCCGATTATATAGGGCAGTTTAGCGGTATTTTTTTTACCAGAAGTGGATTTCTATCGGAAACATAACCGTTCTTAATCGTTCACAGCTGATATATGATTTGATAGTTGAGATGTAGGTGACTCTATCACCAAGTATTAATTCAGCATCTATAATATGAAAAGCGGTTGGGTGATATGTTACTCTTCAGCGTTTTCTGAATTCTGAAACAAGACGAAGGTTTTATAGAAGAAGATTGTTGACTGAATCATTTGAGAGAAATTTTTTGAATTTTTTTTTGCGGGAAATCATAAAAATTTATCAATGAAAGTGAAATTTTTTTCTCCTGTAAATGAGCAGTGTGATCTGTGTGAGAAGTTTTTCATGTATTGTCAATGAAGAAAACCCCGATGTTTTTGATAACACGCTGAAATTGATAGACGCAAGATCGAGAGCTAGTTGCGGCACCTTGATATCCAACGTCGACAGCTAGTTGCGGCACTTTGATGCCGTTCACATGGCGAAACCGATCCTGATATCCTGATGCAGATGTGCAAAATTATTTGACTTTTTATAGCACGAGGTAATGAATCAAAGTTGCGACGTGTATGCGGCATTCCAGTGATTTTATTGGCGGCCGTATTTATAATCTCGTTGATGGTTGCACTCATTTTGTTAATATGTTGGCTACTGGCCGAGAACCGATTGGATACCGCTAAAAGGTATTCCTTTCTACATCCTGTCTCCACCATTATCGACTCTAGTTTGGAGCTTTTCTTTTTTTTTTCTACTTTTGTCTTTAAAGAAATTGCATATGCTAACTCATATTGCATAAACTAATTTGTGCTAATGTTTGCAGATGACATGGGATGCAAAATAAGTGGAGAAACGGGTTGGAAAGGTTGAACAAGTTGAACTTTTGCATCTTAATCACTAATTTCTATAAATTATCGACAGATATGTGGATTGAGATGCTATTACTTTGGTGGCAGTTTATGAGATTGCTTAATGTTTTATACAGCACTATATTGCAATAAAGCGAGTTGTAGAGGAAATATATTTTCTGGATCGCCTAGTTAAAAGAAAAAAAAATGATTTAGAGGAGTGATTGATCGAAGAAATTGTTGAAATAAATCAGAGATATTACTTATTACTGTAATACTGTGATATTCTTTGATTATAATTTGTTTTGTTAGAATATTCAAATTTAGAATTTAGCCATTAGAAAAAATAATGATAAATTCATAGAGTATTACTATAATTGAAGCAGTCTTTTTTTACGAGTATGTTTTGTGGTGATTTGCTTCTGTTTTTTTTTTTTTTTGTTTTTAAATTTCTCTAGTGAATACTAACATAATTTCAGTTATTTATTTGGAGCATTATCGTTGTTCACTGTATCGTTGATATTGTTGATCTATCCGTTGTATATATTTTTGGTTTATGGATTTGTGAATGCACCAAAGAGAAGGATTAATTTTGCTGCACAACGTATTCATAAATTACGATTCGAGGGTTTCATGCAAAAACTTCAACATGAGGTTTAATTATATTTTTTTTTGTGATTAAATGTGTTTTTTAAAAAAAAAGTTTCCTTTCGAATATTTATGCATCCATTTGATGTATATATTATGCAAATTTATTTCCATACTCTTAAGTATTTATGCAAATTTTTTTCCGTACTTTTAATGCATGAAGAATATGGATTGTGTAATCGTTTAGCAACCTAGAAACTTTAAAAGGTTTCATTTGAAAATTGATTTACTTAGCGATGCCGAGTACTGTCGTTCCTCAAGGAAATAATTTCATTAAAGGTCGCTAAGCATTTATCTGCCGAGGTGATTGCTTACCGTTTTTATCCTTTGGTTCAGTCTTCATTGGTGCTAATCACTAGTTGTGGAGAAAGAGAGAAGAATATGATCGTAGATATGAGAAATCGGCAACCATCACGTTTGAATGATTAAATAATAATGATTGGAGAATTTTTTTGGGCATTCAAAAAATACCTATAAAGGTATCTACGAAGAAAGAAACTTTATTTGTACTTTATGGGATCCTTGTATGGATCTATTTGTGGATTAATTATAAACATGACAATCATAGATATGAGAGATGTTTACTGTCCTCGATGAATTTATATAGTATCAAAGGTTTTTAAAAATTTTTGTCAACATTTCTACAAGCGGACAATGAAATGAAATAGCAAAAAAAGGGAAAACACTTTGTGGATTTGCATTCTGTTCTCTTTACGACAACATTTTATAGCCCCATTTTTCGTTGAATGCAAACTAAAGACGCCTACTTACAGGTTGATTTGTTAGCAGTAATGATTCGATCATTGGACGCATTCACGTCTAGTCAAACACGCTTGGTGGTCGTGGTCGATGGATTGGATAATTGCGAACAGGTTGGGAATAATTCTTACTCTCGCTTCTACCATATTAACGTGATTTCCCATTTGTTACCTTTTGAGTTTGTGTCCGTTCCTCGATAAGTCTGAGATGATTTTTATTCAGGATTTCTTTGCTGTTGTAAAACGCTGCATTCTTATCCAGAAATATTGCGAAACAGTGATAATGAAAGACATTTTATGATCAGAGTGGGACGAGAAGAGACCTGTTGAGAAAAGAGAAGGAAGGAGGAGGTACAACCTAGAAGGAAAGACGGGAACCTGAGTGCAGGATGCGTCTTCCGAGCATTAGCGTTGCTCATACATAATAAGCTTACTTCAATCATTTTCTTCTATTGTATTCTTAGAGCAATATTTACAGTGCCACATTCGCTTTCGAAACGATCAAATTGTAAAGAAATTAATGCGTAACATAAATAAGCGAATACCTCACAGAGCATACATGAGCTTTGAATATTTTATATTTATTTCAATGCTTTGAAAACGATATTTTCATCGTTTATTATTCTTTGGAGGTATTTTACCGAAATATTTCTGTATTCTCCGTTTCTCTGCTCTTCATTAGTTTTATTAATTTATGTAATTTTATGAGTGGTTTTTTGGTGACTTTAAATGACTATGATGGAACGGTTATATAATTTTTGCAATATTGTTTGAAAGTTTCCGATAGGAGGGCAATTGACGTTTCAGCATTTCTTATTTTCATCAATGAATGTAGTAGTGTGCATAGCATTTCTTTTCTCGTTATTGAATCGCTGTTCATCTCATTCGATTGTTTCCTATTGTTTGACATTCCATTGTTTAATTTCTTTGATCTTTTGTCGATTTAACACTGTTTTCCGGTTCGTTTAATATTTCAGCAAATAGGAGTCATTGTTTTCTATTTGTTTATCTATTTGCAGGTGCTGAGAGTTGAACTACGCGGGTGTTGAACTGTTTTCTTTACTTGTCTTTAAGTGGCAGAAGTATCTCGAACTAGCAGAAGTGAAGAAATGATGTGATTGGGATCATTTTGGTAATTAAGGAATTATTATTCAACGATAATCGTTTTCTCGCGGAGGATAGGATGCCACCATTGGTTTTTAGCTCGCAGAGATTAAAAAATCATGATATTTCCCAGCTATTTATAGCTCTACCTTGAAATGCGTTCAGCGAATAACTCTTTATTTATATTTAAGGAGCGAATGGTGCAAACGCTTGATTCATTGGAGCTTTTATTTTCTGCACGAGCCAATCGGCCATTTATTGTGACAATTGCAGTTGATCCGCATATTATCGTTTCGGCTGTCAATCATAGTATGCATTCGGCTTTAGCGGGTACTGAACTTACTGGACACGACTATCTTAAGGTTTAATGCCATTCATTAAATTGTCGTTTTGATGCACTGACTTTTTTAGACCAGCTCGGCGATTTTGTATTTGCTTTAGTTTGTTATTTTATTCATTTTGGAGAGGACATTTGTTGTACTGCTGCCGGATTGTAGAGAAGAAACGACGCGAGTCGAAGCGAAATTTTACTCAAACAATTGGGTAACTGAAGACGTGTCGGGTAAAAACCCAGCAATATCAGTGACTGAACATGCACCATGGCTAACCGGTTTGAATTACGCAACTACAGAAATAGAGGAAAGCGAAATATTATGGGGCAGAGAAGAATAGCTATCACCGAAGTCGATCTATGCAAAATTGAGTTGCAACACGGTCGTTCACCACAACAATATTATTTTCGAATTTTATAGTTTTTCTGAGGTGTTTTAATATTGCTGAAGATTAATACATGCTGCCAAACATCTGTAATGTTGCCAGAATAGAAAAATGTTGCTAGGGTATAGATGAGTTGATAACATCCCGTCCCTTACTCCACATTCCCTCCTCATATCCATTCTCCATTCAGTGAGGGTTGCAGTTGTAGATTTTAGATTGATCCGGGCTTGGTTTGCAACTGGTCACAAAAATTTAGGGAGGAGAGAAACGGTGAGAAAAGTGAAAAAATAGCGAAAATAAGTTTTTTTTTCAGCTCGATTGCGTTTCTGCGCTCGGTCGGTTAATTTTTGATTAAACATGAGTAGATTTTCGGGAGATAATTCCATTGATGTAGCAAACGTTTAGAAATATTCTGAAACTTTCAAAAAATATTTAATATTGGAATTTTTTGAGGTGCGTAGAGGAGAGATTCGAAAATATGGACGGAATAATAGGATTTTTTTTTTTGAGCGAACAGTTTTAAAGGAGAATTCGTTTAGAACATCGTGAATATGCCATTTTATTTGCATAATTCGGCGATCAGACAGTTACAAACAAATTTGCGCAATAAACGTGAAAGCCTTGCCGAGTGGAAAGAACGCTTCAAACGACAGGATACTTTCCATGGTATCTCTTTGTTCGTTTATATTATGAGAGTATCCTATCGGGGTACTTTTTTTTATTTTCGTTGCTGAATAGATGTTAAAACCACTTAATAATTTTTACATCAACGGTTCAAATTCAAGTCATGTGAAAGCGAGCAAACTGCTTTTCTTCACGGATATAGAATGGGTAGACGGCAATGAAAAGCAATTTTATTTCTTTGATTTGAGGGATTGAATGAAACTGTTGATTAATTTCCAATGAAGAGATGAGGTCGCAGCAGGTAATTATGGTGGATCGTAATGTCTTTGTGATGAAATAGTGTTGTTCTTCTGAAATATTTTTCTAAACCTTGCAAGGTTGTTGGTGAAACCTTTATGCACCACTTATTCTTTATTCTTTCAATTGAGATGTAGATAGGCATAAATAGGAGGGTTCAAGGATGAAATTTAATGAAATTTTATATTAGGCTATCGCAAATTAGAGAGCTGTCATGGATATAGAATTTGATAGTTCAACTAGTCATTGGATTTTTTGAGGATCGTACCTCTCGTTGAGGGAGGGAGCCGACGGTCGAACGACCACGAGAAAGGCGACACTAATGCTGGACACACGCGGACTTAGTCAGTCGCTTATGACCGATGACTATTTTTCTAATATGAATCCACGAGCGATGAAACGAATTGTAAATGCGCTCACACTTACTGGAAGGTATGAGTTTTTTTTTTGCTATCGTTTATTTGGAATGTTACCGTTACTGTGGCTTGTAATAATAGTTTTATCTTTGTTATCAATATATCGTTTTTGCTAATATTGATTCCTGTTATTGTTACTAGTAGTAGTACTACTTTATCATTGTTCTTATCATTACTGTTGTTAGCATCGCTATTATTTATTTATTTATTTATTTATCGTTTCTGTTGTTGTCATTACTATTAGATTACAATTGTCATCATTATTATGTTCTCTTGTATTTCCATGTTTATAATTTGGCCTCGTTCCCACAAACCATCACTTCAAATATCCGCCTACTTTAGAGATTTGTTATTCTCGCAAAAATTCGTTTATTATAATCCTTTCATTAATTTCAACTGCAAAATTAATCAACAATTGAGTAGGGCAAACGATATCACTGTCCTTCAGTATATGTTGCATTTGCAATAGGTACGTAGTGCCTAATATTAAATTAATTGAATTTATTGTTTATTACAGGTTAATGAGGGCATTCGAAATTGACTTCTCTTGGGTAACATTGGGCTACTGGGTAAGTCTAGTAGAGCAATGGCCGTGTCGTATGTGTTGGCTGATTGAAAGAGCGCTCGACATACAACACGACAACTATTCACTCGCACAGGTGGATAATGAACCATGTCTTTCATTCATTACCTCACAATGCGTCTATATCCAAATCTTAAATAATAACGTTCATGCTCTCTTCATTCCCTTCCCTGCATCACCGCTTTCCCTTCATAATTCTTACGCATCTTGGTATACAGGTTGTGAGTCACTACTTAGCTAGTATTCATTCATGACTTATTGATTGCTAAAACTGCTAGAGATTACTTTTTACTCAACGAAATTGAATCTGGACAATAAATTGTTGCAAATCGTCAACCATATTAGTCTACCGAAAGGAATGTTCCGCTGTTGGAATCCGTCATCTTCTCCTCTTATGTTCAGATCGACTGAAGAAAAAAATGTTTCAAAAAACTTTTAAGGTGATAAAGTGGAAGAGGTTTGAATTTACTAGCAGAATTCCACCCTGGAAGGTTGTCTTACATCCGCTTGTCTATTAGGTCATGAGGAACTACGACTGTCCTCCTTCCTGTTCATAGCGCTAGCGGGTTAGCACAGCAGCCTACAGATTCCTGGTTTAGGACATTTGAACACGATCGTACTACTTTGAAGTCCTGTTGGTTTTTGTCGTTACACGTTCGTAACTCCCGTCCTCCCACTATAAATGGCACTGCTTTGGAATATAAGCCCTTCGGTCGAATTAACCTATGACGTCCATTAAAATGTGTGAAATGAAAGGGTCCCTAACATACGACCACCGAAACGCTCTTTATTGTGCAATCTTACCGTCTTGTCGATTATATTCGCTCGTGATCTCCCTTGAAGGTTTGAAGGCTGCTAAAAGAGAAGAGAAATTGAACATCCTTTGAGGACAAGTGTCCCCCCACAAAGAGATCACGCAGGTATTGCTGTTGTTTGGCATAATTATGGTGCGATGTTTATTTTAGGTATATCATCAGTTGAAAGACAAGATTCCCAAGAAGGACAATTTGATCGAATTGGACAGGAATCCGGATAATTTCGAGTCATTTCTGGAACAAGCGTCCTTAAGTGGTCCTGATCAGCTGACTGTTGGTCATGTCCGTCGATTCGTTCCATGCACTTCCAATTTAGACCCTTATCTTCGCAAATTGATTCGAGGTCTGCTATATTCGTTCATTCTTATTGTCGAGAAAGATGTCGGCTTGAGCCTTCTTTATTGGCAACTTGAAGGTTCGGTCTTGTAACGTAGGACTTTTGTTCTGAAAATAAGTTTTTCTAGTCTAAGCAGGTACAATTTCATAACAGTTTCTCCCTCTGCTGTTTCTCGACTGCAGTTTGTAGATACGATGCAACAACCTGAATTTTTTTCATTTCCTTCACTGCAGTTTTTGTACTATTTGATTTTTAAATGAGGTACGTTGAGGGTCTTCATGCGCACTGTTCTCGCTCCTCGTCAATATTTTAAATTGATGCCACCTTTCCTTTTTGTTTCCTTCCGGAAGGAATTCCGCTGCACAGTATGATAGCGTTTCATGTTTTTCGTTTTCTCGTTCCTCTTCTGTTTCTTTATTCGATAGCTGAATTATGTCGGCATATGTTTGAAGAGTAAGGGCAACAATCTTTCATCAAACGGAAATTCCATTCGCTTCCTTTTATTATTTGTTGGACGTTTTTTATTAAGTAGCAATTTTTTTTTTTTTGCAGAGAGGCGAATGGATTTGGAAGAGCCACCATTAGAGGCACCGATAGGTTACGAACAAAGTTCTGTGTCGACGCTTGTTGGGCCAGCTCGTTATCTCTTTAAAGTTAGTTCATTTACCTGTAATGTTACTTGAACGTTGCTTGTTGTGGTGTTATATGGATGATCTTTATTGAAGAGTTACCGCTGCCAGTTCTCAGAAATTTCGCATCCTGCGTAAATGCAGCCAGTTGTCGAATGACATTGGAACCTCCGAATTTCTTTTTGATCTCGCGAGTCGAGCTGAATTTCGAACTCTCTCTATTTTACTCTTTTTTTGTCGCTAGAGGGCTCATTTCATTTCTCCATCTACCCGACCCCCCTCCCTCACCTCGGCATGAAGTAAAGTCCTTGGCGAGCGATAAACAGGAGACGGGTGGTCTGAATCTTGGTTGCAATAGGAAAAACAACCCGGAGGAATGGCGAATACGGATACCACCCATTTTTTATAAACCGCTTAGGTCAGGAAGCATTGCTGAGATGTGACTTAAAAGTTTCTCACATCTACGCAAGACCGAAAGCATAGCGGCGCTGCGATATGCAGATCCTGATATAATTCAACTCGGTCATTTTTCCAGCATTCTGTGCCCTTTCACCTCCCCTCTCACCGCTCCATCCGCTCCATCGCTAATTTCCGTGCGAAGTAAGTTCGGCTAAGCTCAATAGCAATGCTGTTATTGTGAGTGGTCTAAATACTTTCCGAGGACCATAGAGGTGCATTCTCAACGCAGCTTTATTTCAGGACACGAGTGTTTGGTCAACGATTGACATTCCACTAATAGAGATGAAGATTGAAGATCTGGTGAAGTTAGTAAAGAAATTGGATATTGGTCAAGAGAGAATGGAGATGGTGGTGCATCGTATCCGAGCGGCTAATTTGAATGGTCTTGTCCTCTGTACTTGTGATCTAGCTGAAGTTCAACAAACATTAAAGGTATAGTAATATCTCAGTTAAGTATAGCGTTGGAGACCTATAACTGAACGATTAGGATGTCTTGAGTACTTTGTAGAAGATTTAGTTTCGATGGGTTCGATGGCTTTCAGAAATCTGTCGTAGGAGATAATTTCTATCATCTACCATGAAATCATACATTTCATTTATTCTTATTGATTCTTTGAAAGTAAGCAAAATATTTTTTTCAAACGTTTTTTGTGCTTCTTATATTCTAAAAAGAAGTTTGCAATTAGAGATAGAGAAAAGAGAAATATTTGATTTGTTCATTGATTTGTTTATTGAGAGAGAGAGAGAGCATCATTTAAGTTGATTTTTAGTTAAGTCTTGGTGATTGGACTTTATTGAAATTGCTGATCGAAACGTTGAGAAATTGGAAGGTGCCTAGTTCGATGAGCGAACAACATGTATTCTTTTCACATGCTCTACCTCTTTCCACTTCACTCGCCTCAATTCACGAACAAAAACGTAAACTTACAGCTCAGGTATGTCCTTATGCAAATTTTACTCGGAATTGCGAATAGAAAAGCGAATTCGTGTTTAGAATCTGTCTCCTCAGAATTGATAGAATACATTTTTTGCTTTTCTGAAATCGGTTATTTGGAGATTCCCAAATTTTCTAATGCTCAATAGAAATATTTTTTTTTAAATCTAAGAGGTGTTTTTTTAAAAATGTAAAATATCTTTGTGAAATAAATATTGGGGGATTTTGCCTTATTTGTATTTAAGTGATTGACCACAAAGCAGTCGGTTATCATAGCTATCAGCCGGACAGCCAGCAAGTGTTGTTGGATACTGAGATCATTTTTGGATCATATTAATACAGAGACGAATTTGCGGCGAGCCCCTATTTTTTTGGGAAGAGGGTATTTATTTTTCCTAATACGATCTTTCCATGCGATGATGTTATCTGTAAGGAATGGTCATTTCGATTCTCTGCTTTTATCGGCTGTTAGGAACGCGAATTTTTTAAAATAAGAGAGTGCTTGGAATTATAGGTGCGGAGTACCTAACCGTTGAAGTAACGAATTTTTGGTAATCAGTTAGTAGCTGTGCTGGAACTTTATGAGAAATTGGTGGCTTTCCTGTCGATAAAAATAAACGAAATCACTGGTCAAATGGTCACTGTTTATATGGGTTGCAAAAATAAACGCTTACAATAGTTTCGTCTAGTAGGTTTGAGAGTAAGATTAAGCTTTATGCAGACGGAAGTAGAGAGTGACCATCATTGGTTGATGGAGAGCCTTTCGGGTATGGACACAATCGAAACGGAGGGCGATATTGAGGCTTCACACTCACATCCGGCCTCAGTTCATTTCGATGATGGTGATGTGGCTTCGGATGCGGATAGCACGGAAAGCATGTGCGGATCACAAGAGAACCTCCTTGATTCTGCTGCCGCCTCTTTGCTTCACAAATCGTCCTCACTTCGGTATAGCCGTTTCACAACTTAGATTAAATGCATGTGTTTCATTTTTAGATTTCCCATTCGATATAAAATTTTAAAATATATGATAATATCTCGATAGGATGTGCGTTTTTTTTCACTCAATTGTCATGGAATTATGCAATTTTTTTTTTTTTTTTTTTGCTGTTTTAGTCACTTTTAGGAAACAATGAAGAAATATAAAGCGTCTTTTTTCTTCGAAGTAATTTATGAATGAGTCGAATTCAATATCGTTGCAAATATCATATTTTTGTGTAGTTTCTATCGGTCCCTTCTCGTAATTTTTTTTTTTTCATTTGTTGATTGCTTGCCTTGGTTTAATGCTTTACGGGGAAACATCAGTGAAAGTTACATTGGTTTATGTTGCTGTCTAAAGTATGCTAATGCGATTGTTAATTTGTAATACTGAATGAAATGAAACCCTATCGATTGGCCATTTTATTAACGATACAACGAGAGGATAGCTTTTATATTCTTGATGAAAATAAATGAGGGAGAATTTGCGTAAAATAATTTTCCATTGGTTTCACAATGAGAGTAAATTTTGTTGATAATTTTATTGATCGTAATTCGCCGCCGTTTCGTTCGTCTCTCTCCATTTGCTTGTTGGAATATCTCATCAGGATTCTTTTATTCGATTATGAATTGAAATCTTGATTAATTTAAATAAGCATATTCTTTGCGGATTTAATTTAGTATTTTATGATTCAAGGTATGTTAGCCATTGTGTCGAATATCAGCCAATAACATTTTTCATATTTTTTAATTCCTCAGAGATTTCCATGAAAATGTTTATTATGACCAAAACAGCAAGATAAAGGTGGGTGGCATATAATTAAAGTTGACCTCTCTATCTCATACCTTGAAGTCATACGGTTGATGATTATGCGCCTTTTTTTTGAAAAAGTTCAGTTTTTGAGGACTTTTGCAGATTTAAAAGAAAAATGTCGCATTAAGTTGAGCCTTAGTAATGCATATTTTATTTATATTTGAATATTTATCTGGCAGTTTCAATATTCAATTTGCGGATCACAGAAATTAAAATTTATTGCAAGTTTTTGCAATGATTTCATCTTGTATAATTACTTTTCTTTCGACTGCTCTTCTTCAATGATTAGAGGAAGAGGGCGGGGTGGAAGGAGGCGTTAGAATAACGAAGAAAGTTATGTGTAGTAACGACACCGGTGTGAATCAATGATGAGTCCTAGAATAGCTAATTACATATTATGGCGGCTTTTCTAAGAAGATATATTAATAGATGTTGTGGCCTGTTTTTTTTCTTTTTTTGCATATTTAAGTAAGCGGTGTATCGGAGGAATCATATTGCAAAAAAAGCAAACTGTGCCTAGCCTGCATATGTGCTTTTCCATTTTTTGTGCTAGACTGCGATCGGGAACGAGAGGATTTAATGTTTAAGGGATCACTTTTGAATATTGTGCTCTGTCAAATATGGTTAGTTTTTTGCAGTTGTGGATACCATTTTGTGTATACATCTTTCTAAATTCTAAGAAAATAACATTTTTTTCTAATATAAATTTCGCACACAAGTATAAATGAGTTAAGGGACTTTCATAGTACATCTTTGTTTCCTGTGAGCATATTTATCGAAATTTAAGCTTTTCGGAGCAAACTATTGATATTGTTATGAATGGCAGTCTTACAATTTGTTCTAAGGGGAAAAGTTCGCAAGTTCAGTTCAGCTTCATTACAATATAAAATTACAATATGTGCTTCATTACATATATATATATATATATTATTATCATATATGTATATATATATTATATATATATATATATATATATATATATATATATATATATATATATATATATATATATATATATATATATCGGGAAGTTTGGCACTTTATGATAAGAACAGGTACTACACTTTGATCTTAGCCAATAGCCGAGAAACGATTGTTGCATAGTTTCAAACTAACTCCATCATTCTCATATTAAGCAAATGTATTCTTTAATCGAAGCTCTTTTATTAATAAATTACAAATTTTTGTTTCAATTGTTGTTGAATAAACAGAAATTCACATTCTCGAATTGCTCCTTCTATTTGATTTCTCATGGCTATAAAATGAAAACTATATGGCTTAAAGCGAATTGAAAACGTCATGGGCTTCAGATTTTAAAATTACGATTTTTTAATGAGAAATTCGGAAAATAATATATTTATGGAAAATATATCAGCGTAATCGAGTTTTAAATATTGGATACGATGCAAACTTTTATTTATGTCTCATTCGTGTTATAGTAGCACAAGTTGTGTTATAATTTGTCATTGTAGCTATCATATTCTGCTATAAACAAAATAAGAAGTGAAATATTGGGCTATTTTTCGATATATGGTAAGAGTCTCAATAAAAAAACATGGACTCAAGACAGAAGGCGTTAAGGGGCTGTTTGCTTGCGGCATTTTTATAAAATTGGAATTTTTTTTTTGTCTGAATAATTTAGGAATTACTTTCCTTAAGGATATTGTTGTCCGTCTTTTAGCTAAATTTATGAGAGGGGATAAATGATCAATTTACCTGTAAAGTTGCAATAATGACTCGGAAGCATACGTCAGAGCACAACGATCGAATAATATAAACAGGTTTCACCATCTTATTTCATCTTTATGCAATATTTCTGTACATCTTTGCTCTCTCTCCCTCTCTCTCTCTGTCTGTCCTTCAGCTTGCACAAAATTTCGCTTCCTTAGCTTTATGCATATATCTAGAAATATTGTTAGTGAATGTTATTTGTGAATGGGACGGTTTATTCGATTATTTGAATATTGCGGATATTTTTGCATTTGAAAGTGAGGAATAGCTTTTTAGTTGAATAAGGATTGGGGGGGGGGGGGGGGGAGGGAGGAAGGAGCGGCGGGTTGATGAAGAAGAGATTTGGAAGAATTGTTCTAAAAGATCATTTTTATGGGAAGTGCATAACTTCCATTTCATACCTGTATGGAAATAAGCGATGTCTGATTAAGTTGCTAGGGAATAATCTTATTAGCGAATACAACTGGAATATGAATATATGAGTCTCAAATGTCATAAATAGTATGTTTTGAGCTCGGCACGTTTGGGACGCTCGTTACCCGGCGATTTGAGGAAGAAATTGACGAGGTAAATATTGCATGAATGAATAAATCAAACATCAATATTTCACGTCTCTAACATTATCAATATGAATCTTGTTGCCTAACTCACCTATGTGCAGAAAAAAGTCGATCTTCTAGGTTTTAATGAGATTTTGTTTCCACTTCTTTCACAAATTGGTAGGAGAATTTTTCTTTGATAGTGTTTGGGAAGATTTTGCCGATGGGTTTACGAGTGCCATATATCTATCTCTATGTTTCAAAACTTGGACAACGAGCGAATTTATGGCGTAGGCGATAAACACCAGAAGGGGCAATTCTTGTCGGCCCACCTTCCTTTAAAAGTCAAACAGTTATCCTATTGTTTCAACGCCAGATACCTGTTTATTAACGTTTGTATTTGCCTCCTTATTTAGGTGAGAAAGCAAGCCGGGTATTGATCTTTGTGGATGCTGGAGAAGGCGTGTTTTTTGATTACTTTTTCGTTCAGATTTCTGTGTTATTTTCGTGAATGATTGTACTAGATATAGGTAAAGATGGGCATATAAATGTTGGGTGTATGTTATGGGCTTGCAATGTGATAAGTGGCAAGCATGATTCCTTGGAAAAATTGTGCAATAGCTATTGAAAATTAAGAACATTGGCATACTGATATATATATATATATATATATATATATATATATATATATATATATATATATATATATATATATATATATATATATATATATATATATATGTTGTGTTGCTGTGAATAACATTTCCTTATAAACGATACTCTACTCACCGCTTGCATCTTTCATAGATGCAATCATCGCCTTAAAAAATGTCATTATTCACTTGTCTATCTACTAACCAGTAACGTTACTTTACAATTTAATATGACTATTTATGCATGCAGTAATTCGGTTTACCAGTAACACTAATTTATGCATGCAGTAACATATTTATATGATCTTTCAATATTCATTTGTATATAGGTAGCGTCTAATTTTCATCATATTCTCTGAATATTTGGAGAAAATTCTAAAATTAAAGAACTTTTCTAAAAGATACGCGAAGAATCAATCCGTAATTTCAAATTCTTTTCTCGATCAGCTGATAAAGCTCACTATCAAAAATTGTTATTTATTACTAAGTAATAATGTACTAAATAATATTGAATATCTTTAATGATTTTACTATATTGTACATTATTGTTATTTTTCATTTATTATTGCTAAAAAAATATTACAATGAGAGTATTTGAAGTTTGATATTATAGAATTACAAGTGAGTTGATTTTCTTTCATAAGTTAGTTTTTATTTTTGTCTCTATTCTTACTGATAATATCGAAAATATTTATTGCATCGCCTGATCAATATGATCGAGAAAATTGTCGAAATTTTTCTCCAATATTGCATTGAATTAAACATTTATTTTATGCAAATTTTTATTGTTGAATGAATATTATTGAATAACGTCACCATGAATGAAATTCTATAGGAATGGAAATTTCACTTAATGGATAGGTAAACTCTAAGTTCTCTATTGTAATACTTGTGCGCTTCGGTGCTAATGCTTCAACGTGATTGCGATATGAAATGGTTTCCACAAAAACGCCTAATGTTAAGTATTGCGATGGCTAACAAAGCTGTGTTTCTGTTCCCCATTGAGCAGCATTCATATGAATTCCTCTTCATCTTTCGCTATTGTTTCGTCATTTGTTATGTTTTCCTTCGACCTCCTTGTTCGGTAGATTATTCCACAATGTTTCCGACGGGGTTTATACCTTTTCGTCTGGCAAACCGCTATTTGACGAGAGTTTCTTGGCCAGATAATAGCGTGTACTTTACTTTTTCCAGCAACTTCAATCTCTTTTGAGCTTGGCGCGCTAAACAAAATCAGCTGTAATTTATGAAGTCTGTGGACTCTATTGCAATTTCGTGGACTACGATGCAAAAAATGAAGGGTCCAGACCATTCATTCAAGTAGTCAGGTAAAAGAGTTGGAACATATTCAACTAGTTTTTTGGCCAGACTGTGTTCCCATATGGTCCTCCTTCCAATATGTTGTTCTCTGATCCTTTCGTTACTTCTGCTCAGATCGTTCCTCAACATGTTCATTGCCTTATTTTGTTCACAACCCACGATAAGAAGGAAATGGATATTTTCGCACAAATAAATTTCAGTGTATAGTGTTACTAATTATTTTAGAAGATAGAAAATTTGTATAATGTAAAGTTTTTAATATTCAGCAGACGATATTCTATCGAATAAAAAAAATTATTGCACTATTTCCGCTGTACATTCTAGAGGAGATTTTAGAAAAATAGCATAATTGGAAAAGACGCTAGATTCTATAAGTATCAGCCAGTTTGATAAATACCACCGAGGTAAGTACCATCCAGTCGTTCATTCATCTTATAATCCTCTCTAGGTTTTTATATGTTGCGGAGTTGTTCTTGTATTCTTTGATGGATATTTTTATTGATAGTCTTTGGGGGAATCGAAAGTTCACTGAAGCATGTTGAGCTCATTAAAGAAATCGCTATTTATGAGTGTCTTATTTTTGTAACTTATATTGTGAAAATATTCTTATCATCCCAATCTATTGCTATCTTTGATAAAGAAAAGCTCAAGACTGATAAGGGCTGTTTTTGATTTATACAGAAAAATAATCTCGGAGCAATAATAAGTTGGAGAATTTTCTTCCCCGATTCTTACTTACCGAGATTGTACGCACCTTAAGGACGGTCTTTTGGAAGAGTGGGTAAGGAATCGTGGCTAGTTTCTTATTACACAAATTGCAAACATTCCTTTTGTTTAGAACTTCGCTTAATTGGCAAAATTTTCGAAATTTAGTCACGCTTTTAATTTTTTTATTCGAGTGAGTTGAATGTTAATAATTTTGGAAAATTTTCAATTTTTTAAACAATTTTTTAAATCATTTCTAATCATTTTTATCATTTTATTATTGATTTGAATTCCATCTCTTAAGGGCAATCACTCTTCCGACGTTTGAGTATCTGTCTTTGTCGTTTGTTATGTTCGATACTTTTTGTCTAACATCACGAGCACAATAATCACTGTTTTGTATAAGGTCTTATCACCTAATTTCCGGTTCGCTTTTCAACATGCTATATGTGCGTTGTGCTTTGCGTCGTATTATTAGCTCATCCAATATAAGTGTCCTATTGAAATCGCATATCATTAGCGTTCGATCTTTCTCTTTCATTAAGTTGTTTGTGCTCATTTAATGCGAAATTAAAATCATTTTATTTTTAGCCGATTTATTAGCGACATGTTTTAATGGTTAAATGATGTTGAATAAAATTATCAAAAAAAAAACGATGCAATGAGGGGTAATTTTAAATTTTTTTTGAAAATATTCAAATAGCTCTATAGTTCATATCCATTTGACTTGTTGAATTTCGCTGAATTTTTACGATTATTATTGTTGTTATTATTTATGCGTTGATTGTTTCTAAGCGGCGAAATTATTCGAAATCTGAGTTATTTATCTTTTAAGCCAAAATTCTATTTACATTTTACATTAAAAGTATTTTGATTTTTGCAAAAAAAAAAACGGAAAATTTTGAATTGTGAAAGAGAATAAAAATATGCAAATATAAACGAAAGTAGTATGATTGGATTTTTTTTTTTTTGCAAAAATAAGCGAACGAAACGTTTGTTTAATTGGTTTTTGATAAATAATATGGTCAATCTATTTCATATACAATTCTAAGGTTGGATATTATTTGTTTATTGCGAAGTGATAAAATTCCAACGTTCTAGAATGTGAGTTGATATGAATTGATAAAAATGAGGTGATTATCGGCAATTTTTACGCCAGTTAGATAAATAAATTATCCTTATCGCCTATAAATAATGAGATGATAAAGGTAGTTTTGCATACTGAACGAACTATTAAAAATAATTGAATGAAAAATGTTGTTAAAAAGAGAAATGATTTTGGAATAACTGCATTGAGAAAATTCATATTTATATGAATGGAAATTTTTGAGAAAAAATTGCATAGGCAGAATGACGACGATAATGTGAATAATTTCTAATTCAACGTTTTTTGCATTATATATTGATGATGCGCAGATGTTGATGAAATGTTGTGTAGCCTAGTGTAGCCTAGCCTATAGGTAGCCTAGAAAAATGGCTTAGGAAAAAATTACATGATGAAGAGATGTTTAGGTAATGTCACACCTTTCTATGCAACGCTTTAACGCTAGAGTTTTACGTTTAGCGTATATTATAATCGGTTTGCGCTCGTTATCGTTTAACCGTATTGCACGAATGTCCATTATCATTGCGTTATTGACCATTATCGAAAAATGTTGAATGTTGTTTTTGACGATCCGATTGCATGATTTGCATATTTATTTTTAAAAACATTTGCATTTCAAAAATCTCACGCAGTCCCCTTATTTGTTTAATTCCCATGCCATCATTTTTTTAATCGCGCTATATGAGCGTTTTTTGCTCATATAGCGAAGCTAATGTCCGCTGTTGTAATATTTTTGGCACCCGCACTGGTTACTTGTTGTTTTCAAGCTTTTTAGAAGCTAAAGTGTGTCCTTTTTGATGTTTACTTCTCTCAGGAATATGTATCGTTTCTTGCAATAAAAAAAAACGAGTTTATTCATAGGGAAGAGATGATGAGCAAGGTACATGTGGATTCGATTCATTCGGAACGAAGCAACGGTGCACTCAGTCGAACAAGCGTAAAAATCGACGATGACGAGAATCAATTAACGATTAAACGAAGAGCCATCGATGAAAAGCCTTCAGTGGCGGTGATTTTCGAAAAGAATCCATCATGTTAAGATAATTTTTTTTTTAATATTAGAAAAATGAGCTGATCGAGCTTATATTTTAAATGAATTGATCTCTTATAATCTCATAGAAGCACTTCATTGATGCAACAGAATTCATAGTCGCTAATATTTATTCGTATCGAAGTATTGATGCGAAAGATAGAAGAAATATTAAAGTAAAGCATAGGAATATTAATAGAAGACAATTAGCGAAGAGGGCATTTCCAAATATTTTATCAGCAATTACGATCGGGATGAAATGATTTCCGCGAAATTAGAAAAAAAAAATGATGATATTCTGAGATGTTTCATTTGAAAATACATGTACGTATAGTTTCGATTGAATATCTTTGTATATTCATATTCGAAGTTCCCGTACGCTTATATTAATGAACTAATATTTCGAGATTTTTTGGGATGGAATAATTGATCTTGCACTTGGCGAAATTTTATTGAAAATTAATCGATTCGATTTCCGCTTAAGAAATTATGAATAATTTAGAAATTTTATCTTTTTCATCAAAAAGATATTCACTGTTTATTCGAACTGTTAATTTCTTTTTTTTTTTCTCCAAGATTTTTGATTTTTTGATTGAAATTTTTCAATTATTTAAGTGAGTCGTTGTTTCATTCTTTTTGGTTTATTTTTTTTTCGAAGGAAATTGGCATTACGTTTTTTTAGAGGATGATAAACGATTTAATCAATTCAGTTGAGCCGAAGCGGAAAGTTGGTGCACATAATAGATGAAAGGAGTTTTAATGAGCGATGCTGTGCAAACACAGACGTACACAGACACAATACGGGCAACATGCTGTGAAACGTATAGAAATACCAACATTATTCATTACCGCAGCCAATGTTTTCAAGTTCTCAAGCAGTTCAATTTTCTTTAGATATCATAACGGTCATAAAATAGCAAAAGATTAATAAACGAGGAAGCGTATAGGATAGTTCATCCTGATAAACATTGGTTGCCCTCTATGGATGACTAAGTAGGCAAACTTTGAGCCAAAAAAAACTATTTTATAACTATCAGATCCATTTAAAGTATGAAAATTATATTAGTGCTTAGATGTCAAGAAACGTTTCCATTGCAGGAGCTAAAAATTTCCATTTTTTCCTTTGATGTTTGATAGAGGGGAGAAGGGACCTTATAAGTGATACTGATTCGGCGTTAAATCTTTTTTTTTGGAAGTGCTCAATTTCTTTTTATTTCTTTTTCTTTTTCAATAACTGATGAAAGCATTTCGATTTGTGACTTCTCTTCTTTTCTTTTTCTCCATTTTTCGTGTATAAAGAACTCTTTTTTCTAATGCGTAGCAATTTGCAGTTTCTTATTGGCATATATCTCATAGATTTGCTGCATATATCAATGGCGATTACTGAAAAAGTTGATTGTCTGAAGCATTGATGTTTAGCACTGGAAATGCCCTCTATTTCTCTTTACTAAGAATTTCAACTGTTTTTAGCTAAAAAGTTTCAATTATGCTTCATTTGAAGTATCAGCGTATAATATACCACTTCACTTTGCTACATCAGGCCAGCTTATCTTGCCAGATTAGGCCACCTTTACGTGATTTAGATTATCGATCTGTGCGAATATTGTTCTTCAAGAAGGAGTGAACACTGTTTACTGCGCAATTGAACCGAAATTCGTGACAATTTTTGCTCTGGTTATTTGCAGTATTCCTGTTCAAAAACCATTAATAATTAGTCGTCTTAAATAGTGGTGGTCTATGAACGTTTGCCCATCCATGAATTTTCCTGTATTTGCTCGTTTTTTAGCACTTCGGTTTTTATTATTGAATGTTGCGAAAGGTTATTGATGTATTTAATGAACGACCGCTCAGATTAATGCCTCTACTTATATTTTTTTTTCAGTGATTGTATTAAATGCAAATGTAAATGTTGTATTGCCTCTGGTAAGATCCATCCTTGAGGATAGAATTAGTTTTCTCACGATATCCTTTTGCACAGAGGAAATACCGAATTTTAGTTCATCCTGAAATATTTTTACCTTCTTCCTTTAGAATTTCTTATCATTGGGCTAAAATGTCCACCGAATCTAGTGTATAGTCGCGTAGGTGACTTCGTAGTCATGAGAAGTGGAGCCGATGGTTGGTATAACTCCAAAAAGTTGACTTCCCAACGGATTATTTCGAAACACTCTAGTATAGTATATGCCTAGAATTTGTGAGATAATCGTTAATAGACGTTTCTCGAATTATTGCTATATGAGATCCTATGGATTTGTCTTGTCGGCCATTTTGGTTTGCTGTAAAAATTGTTATTTTCGTGTTGAAATTGGTGGTTATAACCACTTCATTACCTTATCGTCGAATTAACTATGCATAAAAATTTCATAAGAGGTGCAATAGCTAAGCAGATTTATCGGTTAATCACGCATAAAATGCTTAGAGATTGCGATTTTTTTGCTAACCATACATCGTTTTCTTTAAGTTTACAATTTAAACCATTTCATACAAATATTATTTCCTTTATCGATTATAAGAGATAACAGTTGGAGATAGTCTACTATTGCAGATTTACTAAGCGTTTTTGCCAAAATTTTCTACCATATCAGTCGAAAATTTACCTATAAGATTTATTTTATAAGGTTTTTTTTTTGGTTCAAAAATTTTGTCTATATGGCATATGCATTTAAAAAAAAATGTCTTCATGGGAGGGGGGGAGGGGTGGGGGACAATCTTAGTGCCAAGTTTATTTAGCATCACTGAAAATTGTGCTATGGTATTGTTTCTCAAGAATTTCGATTTTTAAGGCGATTTTAAAAAAATCTTTTCTTTAATTAGGAATGTGATTTACTGCAGGATCGTTGTCTCTCGCAATTTGCATTCCCAGTTTTGCTTCCATCGCTAAATGGCAATAGCTGTGTTTCATTTAAAGCAATTTTTTTTCCTCTCTTGGAGGAAAACTACTGACTGAAAATTTATTGATCGTTAAAACCTTGATGATTAGTTGTGAGTGGTCGATTTCTTGGGAACTACTGATTTCTTTATATAATTGATCGGATGTGATATTATATGATACTTTTGTACATTTGTTCATATGTTACAAATTGAAAAGAAAGCACAGTGATTATTTAGTTTTATATTGCTATTTATTGAGAATAATCCATAATTGCTTGAAATTAAAGTGGCTATTTGCCATTAGCTTAAATTTTAATAAAAGCGGGAATCGAAATCGGTAAATGTAATGGGGAAATTTCTCAGTTTTATACTTGTGGATTGGATTTAAACGAATTTAAAATATTTGCAATAACGAATATGACTTTTTTTTTTGCACAACCAAAATCACCAGTCGTCGGAAGCATGAGTATACATCTACATGATATGGAAACATAGTTATTTAAAAAACAAGAGAGGAAACATTGATTCGTGAAGAAATGATCAAATTAGGGGAATAATTCGGCATTGTACTATATTCATCGCTAAGAAAAAAAAAATTTCCAAGAAACTGTTAGCTTAATTTTTTGAGCCGATTATATGCTGAATATTCTTGAAAGAATTGATAAATTTAAAAGTTTGCTTGCAGTAAAGTTCTCGATGAGGGAATGATATCGGTTGCAACATGAAACTTAAGCATAGACAACTAAATCAAGAGTGAGAGTAATAACGATTACACCATATAAAAGGTGCAAATGGTGCACGATCCGTGCAATAGATCTGTTCAATACGGTCATTTATAGTCCTTCAATTGTCGACCATAAAATAGTCATAGAATATCCGTGATCTGTATGGATTGTGGTTTATGGTCTATAAGGTGGAAGGATCCGGTTTAGCGCGATATACGAATAGAACTTTCCATTACCACTCAAAAACATACTCATGGAGCTTATTCGATTCGTTGTTGTAATTGAAGAGATGTCATAAATATCCGGTATTAAATTACCGAGAAATGATCGCACTAAAGAATTGTTTTAATTCGGATGAACCAATGAAATAGATTATTGGTATACTTAAAGGAAGATAATGTAAACAATTTCGGAAATTAATAATTTCTCACTTAATTTTTTTTTTAGCGGAGAAATGATTTGTCCATCAAAAAAAAAAAAAAAAAGTTATAAAATCAACAGCATATTCACAGCCTAATTGTTAAAAATTATCGATTTATATGCGCATAATACTCATTCGTATCATCGCCAATACTATTGCTTAGAATTGCTTTGATCGAATGATTAAATAAATTTGTCATTACTAGTGAAACCTTTCTATCTATTGAAATTTCAATAAAAATTTAATTTTACTCAATAAATAAATGTCTAATCGATGGATATTGTCTTAAATGTAAAATTTCTTCTCACGCCTTCATAATTTAGTGAAATTTATTCTGTTAGAGATCGCTTTATTCCACAAAGATTGTTGCGAAATACATAAAAAATTTGAATATTTAATTTGTTTCATTCATAAAATTATTGGAATCTATTCGATTTAATGAGTGAACAAATTCTCTTATTTATAGAGAGATAATTAGATACGGTTTAGGAGACCGGTTCTTTTTGTAAGTGATCGGTGGTTAAGATCGTCTTTTAGTAAGGCGATCTATTTTTGATCGCATATAAAACACTAGAAAAAAAAAAACGTGTTCAAAACGATCTTTCTAATCAAAACATGTTATCAGCGTATAACGGAAGCACTCGTAGCGCGATAAAAACATCGGATTGCAATTCATTTCGGTCATATCGAGACTAGTTTTATTGCACAAAAAAACAACGACATCCATGAATTGCGGCGAAAAAAAAATGTGCAGCCAGTCATCAATATAAAGGATAACGGAAGAGAGATACGGATAACAGTGTTCAAAGATGCATGAGGCTAAATTGGTGGTGATCGTTGCGGCAACATGTAGTACATTTGCGATTATCGCATGTTTAATTGTTATACCATCACTTTACAATACGATCAACGAAGTACATGATGAGGTGATCGATGGTGTTCAGGTGTGCAATTCGTTATTGTATCTTATTATTTGTTTCAATTTAATAGTATAGTTTTAGAATTGTGGATAAGTTGAATATTCTTAGTGAGTGAAAATAATTTGGATAATTCCTCTATAGGATTCTTGGATCATCTATTTCAATAGCTAGATTTGAAAAAAAAAAAAAATTGCAATACAAGATCAGTTGCCTAAAGAAAATGCCATCATTTAGTGTAATTTATAAAAAGGTGAAAAAGTTAGATTTCTCTTTCGACTTGATTCCTCGCATTTACTTCGACGCGGTCGTAGCAGCATCTTGCTTCACGGTTCCTATTTTTTTCCGAATCAATGATCTTGCTATGAACATTTTCTCTTGCATTTGATAGGCAAAAAAAAAAATGCATCTTCGTTAGGTTTCGAAAATGAATTTTTTTTTTCTAAGGAGCAATATAAATGAAAGAGATTTTTAAAAAATGAATATTTCAAGGAAGCGTTTTTGGTAATTATAACTCAAATAAGTGTTTCGAAAGTTCTCGTATTTATTGATTTCAGGAAGCAAAAATCCTGGAGATGAATAGAGTTTCTTTATATTCCAGTTGTTCCGTGCTGAAACCGATTCCGCATGGACGGAAATGATGGACATTCAAATTTCGATCAGTCCTCCAATTAAGCCACGCGAGAATCCCTTCAACAGTTTATTCCGTACGAAGCGTCAGAATTTGGCCGGTCTTCCATCATTCTGCCAATGCGAGCCCATTAAGCCAGTCTGTCCACCCGGACCTCCAGGTCCACCTGGACTCCCTGGTCAAGATGGAAGTAAGTAGCACAATTTATGCACCGCAAACAACTCTCCAGATCAGGCACATAGCGCAGGAATGACTTCAGCACTAGGAGCGAAAGAATTACAGTGAATGTTTGGCGGCTTGAAATACTAAAAGTTCTTCGAACCGAAGCAGAGCAGTGCATCTTCTCAGTTGTCGATCGTCCACTTGATGAAGTGGATGACTGAGATAGTAACCATCCCCGCTTCTGCTTCCTCAAGATTTCAAATGACGCCATCTCTAGCGATTCATCGATTCCTTGAATAATTATACAAAAGTGCTCGTGGTATTTATGGGAAAGAAGCACTATTTCCTTTATTCAGTTCATTTCTTAACACTTGGGAATTCACTTTGCCTAATTTGATGGACTATAAAATAGCTTCCAACTATGATATACTTCTAGTGGGAATAGAATTAAGAAAAACTACATCATATTAGCCTGTTCCTGCTAGAAATGACAATCTTGCAATCGAAGCGTTCCAATTTCAAAAACGCACAACATATATCACCATATTTATATATCAAAGCATTGTTAAGAAAATATCTGTCTAGTTTTTTTTTTCTCTCTCAAATTAATTCATTGCTGAACTTTTGAGGGGATTTATTATATGGGAATTTTGGGAATTTTGTTGACGATCATAAGATGGGAATAAATATTCGATCCATCATATATCAACGTTTGCATCATATTGAAATATCTCATAGGTGATGAGTCTTTCAATTAAAAAAAAATTGATTGAGAGTACTACTTTCATAATTGTTACTTAGGTTCAATTTTCTGTTGTTTTTCTTTTCTCATATCGATGACAAAATTATAATACTGTTTTTTATTAGTCTTGTATATTAAGAGAGTCTTTTATTCTCAAATTTCAGGTGTTTTTTTTTACTTCTAATGTTTGTTCTTTATCTATGGGTACTTATGTTTTTCCATGGGTCGGTGTCAGAGGGTCTGATGGATAGGTTATTTCTCTTTTCTTTATTGCAATTAATACTTTTTCAGTACCAGGAGAGCGTGGTCCGTCAGGAGAGGAAAATACATTTGTGCACGAAGCAATCACCTGTTCTCCGCAAGATACTTCCTGCATCAAGTGTCCAGCCGGACCTCCTGGCCCTGCGGGACCTACTGGGGACCCTGGATCGGCTGGCCCCGATGGACAGCCTGGTTCGGACGGCACGGATGGAGACGCTGGGCTCATTGGGCCTCCAGGACCTGATGGAGATGCTGGACCACCAGGACCAGACGGACCAGAAGGGCAGCCTGGCGTGCCCGGGCAAGACGGAGTTAAGGAGCGTGGAAACCCTGGACCGAAGGGACCACCTGGAGCACCTGGTCCCGCTGGCAATCCCGGAGTCGATGGACAGGAGGGAACCGATGGATTAGCGGGGCCACCTGGACCACCTGGATCAGATGGGACTCAAGGAGTTGCTGGAACCGACGGCATATCAGGATCATCGGGTAGTACAGGTCTTCCTGGTAATGATGCGGCCTACTGCCCTTGCCCGCCTCGTACTTCATTCTTCATTAGACGCCGACGTGTCTAAATTTCTCTTATTTAAATATCGATATTTGCCTTTTTCCTCACATTTCAACGTTTGTATGTGTTAGAATTTTTTGGAAATAAAAGCATTATCACATCAATGCCACATTTTGCATTGTACTTCGGAGAATCTCCAAATGGTTTTGTACTTCGGAGAATCTCCAAATGTTTTTTTTTTTGAGGGCGGGAGGGGAGGGGGGGATTGATGAACTTATAGAGGATAGCCTATACGTTTACATGATAGCTTATGTGAACATTAACTCTGGAGTGAAATCTTCGTTGATCTATGTATGCCTCATTGATACATAAATACTCCAGAAAATTGTGGAGGATATTAAAAAAAAGTAAAGTACTAAAAATTTTAAAAAAATATATTTAAACATTTTCGTTCATATTTATTATTTATTAGCTTTTCTTTTTTTCTTTTTTTTTTTTCTCGTATATAGATAAGTGTTGCTATTTGCTAATTTGCGTTATCCGGCTAAATGTTTTTACACTTTGCTTTAGAATAGAGAACACATATTATAGTTAAAGAAAAAATTGATGCAAAATTTGTATCGAAAAAAAAATAAAAAATTATTCGATAGTAATGCAAACAAATGAAAGTGAAACCTATTTACTTTACAAATGAAAGCAAAAATAATTTAGCTACATGCAATCATAATGAATGTAAATATAACGATCTCCTATGAATTTAATGTAAGCTGTAAATCTTGATCATAGGAAAATATTTTTTAAAAACATAATAGAATTTGCAATCTTCTGGTTATAATTTGCAATCATAATAGAATTTGCAATCTTCTGGTTATAATTTGCAATCATAATAGAATTTGCAATCTTCTGTTATAATTTGCAATCATAATAGAATTTGCAATAAAAGAAGAAAAAAAACAACTGATATTACACAAAAGAAATTTCATATTCCCATCATAAAAATTTATCCGCGAAATTGTTTAGTTGGGTATTTTCGAAACCGGTTGGTCGAATCCTCCATATAAACGTTAGAGTATCGCCATCCTTCTGTTCAATGTTTAGTATTGTTCAGTATTAAGCTATTTTAACCGTTTAGATGAATTTTATTCCAACAAATTTTGTCTACCACTTGAGTAGGCTTGCTTCGCGTCCGGGTCTAGACCTAGAGATTCGTTAGCCTCAATCCTCCTCTTCGTCTCCCCTGACAATAACGTCATCGATGAGGGAGACAACAAAGAGCGAGATGATGGAGAAGAAGAACTTTAAAAGGCTTTTTTTAAAATCAGTTTTGAAGAATGATTAATGAAATAATACGAGCAAAAAAGTAAAGATATCTAGCCCCCTCTCTCCACGGCGGAAGACTTCAGATGATTAAAGCTTTGAAGAAAACAAAACTACTACACAAAAAAAAATTCAATGAAATCTAATGAAATAATTTCAGCTAATCTTTTTTTTTTCTGAAATTTTAGTGATGCTCTTAAGGAATTTTCAATCATTACTTCCGAAGCAAAATATGTACACTATAAATATAGATTAAAAGATATAGAAAAGATCACATTCAAGGCGAATCAATTGTTGGATTCTTTGCAATGAAAACATAAGAAGTTTATTTATTCGAAGAAAGAAATCAAAAAATAAAAAACAGACGATCAGTAAAAAAAAAAGAAGTAAAAATTACTCTAGAAAATATTTCCACTCTTATGAAAAATGAAGAGATGGTTTTCATTCCCATCGGGGGTTTTCGCCAATAGGTGCCTCTGTTTGTTCATCACCACAAACTACTTGCGTTTTTTTTTTTTTTTTTCAAATGCCGATAGTAAAGATGGCATTATTTTAAGCATTGAGAAGAAACTAGCATATAAAGAAATCTGGCACAAAAGTTGCCAAGAATCTTCAATATTTCAAAACTTATCTTCTACGTAGGATTAGCATAGGAAAATTTGCGCAGCAAAAGAAAATAGTTAATTATGTTCAATATGATAAGGAAATGGCCATTTTTTTTTGCGGCATACAGGATTCAACTCCATCCTTTTCAATCCATAGACTACCTCATACTTCCAGACTTCTCATCACTTATGATGTCAAAGTTTACAAACTTCAAAATGTGGAATAATAAGAATTTTCGTTTGCTTTATTATTTACTTTAATATATTCTCTCAATTGACAATTGAGGAAATATGATGAATGCAAACGAAAAAGTCGACAACCTTTTAAAGATTTCACTAAAATCATCTCCATAGAGGCGGTTTAGAGTTATTACGATCTCATATTGTATTTATACGAATGCAACACGTTGCTCGTGATCGAGGACATCATTGAAAGAGGTGAAGAGGTGAGTGAAGCTGCTCTTTTGAATACGCTCAAACACAACCGACCCTAATATGAGGATGAATCCATTCGATTCAAACTTCCGAGCTAGAGAGATGCCGTTTGCTGTCACCTTGTTATTCCTTCATACAATTTCCTTCTCACTTCAGGTGAGTTCTGTGCTGTTATATGGAAGATGTTTTTGAATTCTTCAATGAGAATATGACGGATTGAGGCGAAGTTTGCGTCCGTATTAAATTAGAGATGTACCTTGTTTATTGTTCTGTCAAAGCAACAATTATGACAGAAATTCTCTGTTGAAATTCTCACATTTTATCATTCACTTTTGTCTCTAATTGAATATATATCGTGGAATATTACTTTCTAAATAATAGTAGTTGTTTATTGATGTAAAACCGCTCCTCTATGTGGTACAGAAAAATTATTGAAAAATTATGACGGAGATATATCACACTTTAAAATCATCACATAACCGCATTCTCATATTTAGAGCTAGTTCATTTTGTTTGAGAATAGAATTCAGAGAATAATCTAAACGAGTTTTTCCAAATTTACGTACATTCAATGTGCAACAGCTAAATTTTGAGGATTTGAAGAGCTTCCATGCCAACATGGAGAATTCTTTTCCCAGTTGGATCAGCCGCATATTTTTTACATCTTTCAAAGAGTTTATGCAAATAGTTAAGTAGTTAAAATTTTGATCAGATTTCATGTCGGTCAGCATAACGAATACCACATGGAAAGCAAAACCATGATCGTTTCATCCATGATCGAGCACGATCCACTACATCCTCTATATGTTGATGGTGACCATCGTTCAAAACTATACATTGTGAGGTTACACTAAATTAAGCCCATAATCATATGGAACGGTTTGGCGATGAAGACTCCTCTACTAAGTGGTGTAGGATTGACTGCTTAGCTATTGTTCACAAATGATAATTTCACTCAGACAACTCAAAAAAAAAACAACTCAAAAGTTCACTGCGGTAAGAGAAAAGTGGTGGGGGGGGGGGGGGGGGGGAGGGAGCGGGGGAGGTCGGGGTGGAGGTGGGAGGGAGCAGAGAGAGGAGAAGTTCAATGATAATTGAGCTTAATTACAAATGATCTATTAAAACATCTATATTTTAGTGTGCACCTCTGATTTGTCCTTTCGGTATCGGAGGTTGCTATCCGGCAACGCCACCAATGATTTGCCCTGTATGCTCTGCGGGGTTTTTCTGCGCACCTACCGGAGTGTGCGTATCGAGGGCTAGACTACATTCAGCTGTTATACAAGATGGCAGTTCAGCCGACTTGCTCCAGGACCCAGCAAGCATCGAGGTATGTAAACTGAAAGGTCTCTTCTCATATCGGGAATGGATCAAAAAGATGAAACAGGAAAGCTAAAATGCTTTCCATTATGCATTATTTAGAAAGCTCGCTCCGTGCATGTGTCGAGGTGTCACGTCAATATATTGGCATAAATATAAATAAATGCGAATAAAATATTTAAATACCTCAGAATACATCGGATGAGGTAGCGATATCTATGCCGACTTTTCGGCTCCGTGAGCCATAATTACAGGAAAAAGCTTCAAAATTGATTCGGCTCATTTCGATATATATATATATATATATATATATATATATATATATATATATATATATATATATATATATATATATATATATATATATATATATATATATATATATATATATATATACTTGAAGCGTTTTATTTACTTGATTCGACAAAGCATTCATTACGAATAAATGTCTCTTCATATCACTACCACTTCCGTTTAGCTGAAGTTGTGAGGTAGCATGAAGGTGAGGGCTTAGGCTCGTCTCCTGCCCATCGGATACTGACGAGTCGATTCATTGTTGTTCCATGCGACTTGCTCCACCGCCCGCGTCCCGATGAGATCACTACTCGGAATGACTCGGTAGTTCAAAGGCAAAGAGTTTGCTCGGAGCCCTCTTAAAAGCGGCCGCGATATATATATATATATATATATATATATATATATATATATATATATATATATATATATATATATATATATATATATATATATATATATATATATATATATATATATATATATATATATATATATATATATATATAACGTACTTCGGTTAACTAGCCAAAATTGGCCTGGTCGGAAACCCTCACTGTTGCCAGTTTAACCGTTGAATGTGGATAGCTTCATATGGTCAGTACTTTTATTAACTGGACAGCTGCGTATGACTTGAAAAAAAAATTCTAAGTGAATCGGAATAACGATCAATGTAATTGATACTTGTTAAGGGTATTTTTGTACATTTTGCTTTGGTTAGCAAACAATATTTGCAAAAAGCGATGCATAAAAAATTGGCAAAAGTCATTTTAAAGGAACAATTGTGTTCATTGTAAAATATAAAACGCAAAAAAATTTTTTTTGTCATAAATTATGATAGGAAACAAGTAAAGGATTCTTCACCATGAATGATTTGCAATGTATTATTTACCTTCTAATATTATTTCTTCAGTTCAATAATTGCTATTGTGACCGCGGTCATCGGTCATTTTCAGGTGGCTAATAAAGAATTCCGAACGTGTTGCGAATTGAGCGCTATTCCTGATGGTTGCCTTAATAAATGCTCATATAGCGAATACAAGAAGAGAAATGTACGTTCATTATGTTCATTTTGCCTGATACAATGATGATGAAAATCCTAGAAACGATATAGTCGTTCATAAAATTTAAATTCACTAAAAACTTTAAAAATCACAGGTTTAGAGCCTAATATTTGAATTCCATTATCTGAATGATTTCACTAATAGTCATCGAAAAACGTTGAAAAGGATCAACTTGAGAGAGTGATTTTCTGCATGCGAATCACCCGTTAAAATCACCTCTGATCGGGATAGCTCTCAGCATAGGTTTCAGCTTAAATATATGAATTTTTTTAATGAAGTTGAGAGTTTCGATGCTGCAGTGATGGAAAACAAGTTTTCACTTAGCAAAAGCGCAAATGCCTTATCCAGGTGATAAAGTGAAATGTCCACCATTCGATGCTAATAAGTGTCATCCAAGAACGTATCATTACTTCCGGTTTTGAGTTTGGAGTTTCCTAAATCCTGAAACGCCTTTCATAATTCGCTTTTTTGTTTTCAATTTCAACGTTTAGAAATTTGCTGGATTTGCATTAGAACTAATTTTTCAATTCCGTCGTATAATTACTTTGTTTTTATGATATCCTATAATCGTTAAGCAAATTGAATAAGCAGAGAGCACTTCAATTCTAGCCAGTAAAGAAGTAAGAAATCACTCTTTTGAGAGTTATTTAATTTATTATTCCACTTGTACTAGGAGTCACTTCCGCTTGTTTGGAGGTTTGTTTTTTAGAAGAAGAACTCGTAAAGAGTGATCTAATTATTATCTGATTCAGGCGCAAAGCATTGCTCTCGGGCTTGATGCATGTCCCCCATCAGCGTTACCTATATTACATGCTTGTGCTGCTCATCATGGTGATCATAAAAAATGCTGCTTGGAAAAGTCGATTTTCGCCGAATCATTATACGATAAATGCAGCGAGATCTGTAAAGCGGTGATTTTTTTTTTAATAGTAAATCTTTTATTGTGCAATATTCTCAAAGTTTTTAAACGCATATAGAAAATATATCTTGCAAAAAAAATTTTTTTCGATCATTCAAGCATTAATAATGCTCGAGATTTTTTAATCATCAGAAATTTCAACATTATGCAGCAATGATATCGTTAATGGGCTAAACAAAAAAAAATTATTAATTTTTTATTCATCTAAAATTTTGAAAAAAAAATATTATTGATTTTTCGTTCAATCATTTCTATATTTATCGAATATCTTATCGTTTAAGAAACTTATTATCACAAGCTCGTATATCGTCTCCTATTTATTAATACTTCCTTTATTTATTAATATAAAAATATTAAAGAAACTAAAACAATAGAATATAATCGTATAAGTTAAGTTGAAATTTTTTTTTTTGGAAAAAAACGATACGATAATAAATCATAAAATATTCTCATTTATATTTTTCAATTTTCATAAATTTATAAGATTAAATCGGGGAAATCGTACAAAACTTTTGTCGTTAGTTTTGTTTTAATTGCAAAATTAATAGAATAGCAGCAAATTATGACAGATAGTTAGATCAATCAAATATGTGATAATATTGTTAGGGTACTCTTTTTCGTCATATACTATTGAAAAAATTCGTTTTTTTTTTTTTGAAGAGAAAAATCACTGAACGTATAACAGGGGAGAAAATATAACGAAAGTATTATAGTGTGGAGGAGGGGAGGAAGGGGGTTTACTCAGGAAGAGCAATATATGTGTATATGAACTTGGTGGCTATTCAAATTCAACAATTTTTCGACAATGTTATTAGAGTCAATTTAGCTAAGAGTTTTGATTAATCGAATGATGGTGATAATCACTACAAAAATAACCGATAAATCTCAAATATTTTCATAAAAAAGGATAAAATAAACTTTATCGTAAACTTGCAAATATTGCTTGCTGTATAAAAAATGTTTTTTTTTTCTTTCAGAATGTAAACTCGATGATACGTCTCGATATCAGCTATTTACCTTGCTTCGATAATTTCGATCGCCTCATTTCCGATTGTTTCAGAAATTATACGCTTAAAATTAGTAGCGATTTTTGAATAATTACGTAAAGTAACAATGGTTTATAATACGCTCAATTGTCTTGACTTATAATAATTGGATTGGATTATTTGAATTAGTTGGATTAACCGAATTAATCTAATTAATCCGTTAGTTGAATATATGATAGTTTTGCATGAATGTAGGAGATTTATCGAAATTGGATTAATTTATTGACCGATATATTGCTAATGTGGAGAAAATATTTTTGAAATACATATCATTGATGATAAGATATCGTTGATAAGATAAGCACTGCTAGCTATTTTCGTAGTATTTGTATTCTTATTTCATGCTTTTTTTTTTGCGGAAATTCATCCACGCCTCTCAAAAATAAATGAAATTAAGCAAAAACGATCAAAGCATAAATAATTTCAATATTATAAATACTAATTATTGAATGCAAATAAATATTTTCATTGCTAAAATAAACTAAAGCATAATAAAATATTAGTTATAATAAATCAGGCAAATATTTTCATGCAAATCTATCCAATTATGTTGTTATTACATTATAAACTATTTAATCAATACTGTTATCAATTTTCTTTTATTTAATTCGGAGTGAATTTTGCTATTGTATAATATCGTAATAATTGAGGTGTTCATTAATTATTGACGATAAAGATAGTGATACCCAATGTCTTGATATCATTACTAAATAAAGCATAAAAATCGAACAATTAAACATCGTTTATTCATTATTTTTAACTAACAAAGAATGGACGAATGTGACCGTTGCATTATTTGATAAAACTGTTACTGTTATCTTTAATAGTAATGATTAAATCTGATAGTATATATTCAGCATTCGATTGTATGTAAATTAAATTTTTGTTTTGTCCAATAAAGTGCCTCATGTGATTTAATTTCTCTTCAAATAGATTACATATAATCGAGCGATCATATCATCGTATCATAACGGTTTTTGAAAAACAAATAAATCGTCGTGTTGTACTCCATATATGCAAATGTGATTGTACTGCATTTATACCATTTGCCAATAGCAGAGTCAGTGGTATTATGATTGTATTATTTATTCAAGAATTCTTGAAGATATATGGGGAACTAATCAAACATCGCTCGGTGTTAGATTATACAACAACCGCGTATTTGTGTGGAAAACCTTATGCTTTCGATCACAATGAAGGCAGTTATCAAGAATGAGGGGGGGAGGGGGTGGTATATCCAGGATGAGAGATACCAGGATTTCATTAGTACCGGCTTGTAGAATCTCTACGTATCGGACTCCCACTCTCTACGTATCAGACTTCTGCTAAATTGCCGACTCATAAATACCCCTAATACGAAGCATTTGAGCCATACTGTGTTGGGAGCCAGCATTGCGCCAATTACTCATAGGCTGAAATATTAGCTTATACGAGTATTTCATTGCATCAATCGTAGACCATCAAACGGAACTGCTTCTTAACACCGTCTTTCAAAATCAAGCAACCCTCAGAAGAGTGAGAAATTGCGTTGAGTGATTAACTCATATTTTCTTTCGCCGATTTCGCCGAACATCTTCAGGGATCTTTGAAAACAAATTTCGAAATAAATAAAAATAAATATATCATTTCTGATATATCAACGGCATCATTCCACAGAAGAAACAAATTGCGTAAATATTCATTATGTTAACCTCGTACTTGGATGATTTTTTTTTGTCTAATAGAGATAACTTTCTTTAATATAATATAAGATTTGAAAATGTAAAAAAAAGTAATAAAGAGAATAAATTACGCAAAATTGCAGTAAAAAAAAAAAAAGAAGATACGATCTATTGGAGGCGAATATTTTGAAAACTTTCATAGATTTTCATAGAAATTGATAGATTAACGATCGATTAGCAGAATAGATATTAACAGAAACAATTTATTGTTTTTTAATAGAGATATATGTTGTATAAACAAAAAAAAAAGTCGATATGCATTGATAATCCTATCAAAAAAAATTATTACACCTTAAGAGTATAACTACAATTCCATTAAACTATATAACTTATAGGCATATATCACTCGTTTCTTAAAATTGGCATAAATAATAAAGAGTAAGCAATAAAATAAATTCGATTCTATTAAAATTTTGATTAAATTTTTTAATTACAATTTTATTATGTATAATTAATAAAGAGGCATTAAATTGATGGAGATGTTTATCGACGATATGCAAAATTTACATTCAAAAATTCGTTGATCAAATTCAAATTTTAATGACGATTTCATCTCTATATATCTGGCTCACCGAGAAATTTTCTCCGCATATAATCCATGTCGTTGATTCGAAGACAATCCGGATGCATATTCGAGATTTGTTCGGGTGTTGATGATGAGATGAGATCATTTATTTGGCGCATATTTAAACGCTAAATTATTCCTTTCATAAATTTTCACTTAACGTTTGATAATTATATGGAAATTTGAAATATTTGGAAATTATTGGAAAATTGTGAAAAAAAAACTGCAAAAATTTGAAAATTATACAAAGGAGAAAATTTTTTGAAGAAAAATAATCATTAAAATGCGCAATAATATACAATAAAATGAGGCATTTAAGTTGATACTTTTGATTTACTATATAAAAAATATAATTGAATTTTCTATTTTATTCCTATTTTAGATCATATAGAATGATTCGTTAATTTTGCGAAATGATGCAAATATTTCACTCGATAAATTCAGCTATTTAGAAAAATTTTCGATGAATTTAATTGTGAATTAATTTCGAAAATTTGAATTTGAGAAATTTATTAAAAGTGTAACGATCATTAAAGCGTAAATTTAATCGAATTTTTTTTTCAAAGGTATTATTAGTATAGTTTTTGCACACTTCTTTATTAATTCTGCTTTTCATTTCCAATTTTTCTTCCTGTCTCGAATATGTAGCTTCCAGCAAGGAACCGATGCAAAAAAAAAAAAGAATTAAATGATTGAAATAATCGAAATGTGCCATTTCCGTTTATTTTCATAGATATTATGGGAAGATGATTTTTTGCAACCTCATACCATCACTTATGCATAGCTGAAAGATCATGCATGGTTGTATATGGTATCGATAAGTCTAAGCGAGAATAGTTGAAAGCCTTCACACCCTCCTTTTCAAAATATTGCCTTCTTTCTTAGAATTAGTAGGACATTTTTGAGTTCGGAGGAGTGGAATTTCTTTTAAATCCATTCCTTGTTTTGAAAATTCACAGCTGCACCATCACTCTTTAAAAAAAAATTACGGTTATATGCAATAATGAAATCATGTTACAACACATAAAAATTCCCTTAAATGTGCATAATAATAAAATATGCAAATTTTAATAAAGATAGCCACAAGATATTGGCGACTATTTTTTTAAAATTCTTCTTTTCATCGCCTATTCAATAAAAAAAACGAGAAATGAAAAATAACATACGAGTAGAACATCATGAGTGCCTGGACAAGCGTTCGAAAATTCTTGATAATAGCAAACCGTTGAACATTCCATTGCTCTAAAAACCAGATTAATTCGATTATAGGAAAAAAAAAATGCAAATCTCATAAAACTCGAAAAGAATTTGTTCACTTGAAATGATCACAAATAAAATACATCAAAATTCAATTGTTTAACAAGCGAGGCAACCACAACAAATCCATAGGTAAGTAATTAGCCATTTCACTCATAAACAAAGAAATATGCTTTTATAGCACGTTGACGTATTAGACTTAACACTTATTGAGCGATTTGTGTTATAAAAGGATCTGCTAAACGACGATAATATCAATGATACAAGAGTGGTCATGTATAGCAAATATACGCGATGGTAATGCACTGGTAATAGGTTCGTAGTATTTTTGTGAATAGAGGAAGACAAAAAAGGGACGACATTTTGCCACCTAATGAATAGCCTAATGAGCTTATTTTTATGCCTATTAATGCATGCCTTCTTGGATTAATTCATGTAAAAATTTTGAGTGCATATTGCTGTGATTTATCGTGAAAGATTGTAATGAATCTAATTTAGAAGATAGGTGTCATATACCCACAGCTCGAAGTGCTTAAGTATGCATCTATACACAATGGGCAAGTAAGGCGCAACGCAGCCACCATACAACGGGACCGAGGTTAAAGGTTTCTCGTCGATAAATTTACAAATTCAACTATCCGTCTAAATAAATCTTGAGCTGCATATACGAGCTCATTCGGCTCCAATTCACTTCTAAGACGCTCCTATATGGTTAGATTTTAAAACTTGCCAATATAACTTTATTGTGAAGTCGGAAAAATTCATAAAATATGCTTGAATTGTAAAATAAATTCAGTATATAAGTATTATAAGTGAAAGTATATTTATATAAGTACTAAAATAAATCTACTATATAAAAAGGATAGGATATGAAGAAATGCTGTCACATTTTTGCTATTTAGAGCTCGAAATTAAGGCGGATTGAACCTCCTTCAGTTATGATCATATTTGAAGAGATAAAAAGATACAACTCTCTGAAATATATAAAGGTACAAATAAAAAGGTAGCTGGGAAATAGTGCGCCTACTGCGTACAGCTATTTATATCGTAGTCTACGTTGATTATTTCAGATTTATACTTAAACGGGTTCATTTCCGATTTCAGCCTTCTAAAATTAGTTGGTGAAATTATGCCAGCGAATTTTTACCTAACTCTACCACGTCAATACGTCTATTTTCTACCATATAAATGGCTATAAATTTGAAATTTAGGTAGAATGTTGTTGCTAGAGAGTGACTTTTCGGAAGTATATAGGCTTTGCCTTTCGATCACTTGAGCGAGTATATAGACCATACAGTGACTTATGATATACGGCCTTATATTTGTGATATTCTGCCTTACAATTTGTACATTCGCGAGGCAAAATTAGCCAAAATAGCCTCGAGAAAAAATTGCAAGTGATATGCAACTTTATGTTTTTAGGCTTATTAGATTATTAGATGATTTTAATAAATTCTTTTAATGAATCCTAGTTAGTGCTTGCTTTACATGAAATTTGCCACTATTACTCACTTACCCGAAAAATAATATCAATAATAATTTCTCCATTTTATGCCATTCTATTCTCATAAATTTTCTTTTGTTATGATCCCACTTCGTGATTTTATTTTTACCTGGCTAATTAAAATTTCTCTCTGGCAGAGAAACAAACAAATTGATCTCAGTGAAGGGTAAAATTAACACAAACTTTGCGCCATCTAAATTCTATTCTTTTTACATTCAGTTGTTTTGTAGTAGAAATAAGGAAGTGGCAAATTTCACCAGTGGACATTTCCGCCATGAACGAGTTTGCGCAAAAAAAATACACTTCGCACGATCGAAGTAATCAACGCGTAAATATTGTAACGAAATTTAATGAAAGATTAATAAAAACGAAAACTTCATTACAGCTAATAAAGGGTACTTGTAAGAAGTGATCTCCGAGTCACATTGTCGGCTATAAGCTCCGATGACAAGTTATTTTCAAGCAAAAAAAAAACTCTAGATAGAGAAGACCTTTGTAAAGATGGAGGGACAATAGACGATAATGTGGAAGAGATGGGATGGGATGGGATGATAATATTGAGAATGCATGAGAATGCGCCTCTTTTAAAAGAAAGCGATATACGTTTGTTTTCACCACAATCGTTTCCACGATTAATTGTATTCTTCCAATTACACTTATTAACCAATTTCAACGATGCGCAAATAGGTAAAATTTATGAACAGTATTTTTATTTCCTAAAATCGTTGCGAACTTTTACAAATTATATGTGAAATATTTAAAAATTACGTAAGTAATAATAAATAAAAATGCTTACTTGCATTTGCCTTTCACTTCAACATCTTTACCGGCATTTTTTTCGATTTTTGTAATACATTGCGATCGACATTCTATAAAAAAATTTGCATATTTATTGATATATCTATTCCTATTCCTTTAAAAAAAAAAAAAAGATAATAGGCGCTAAAACTATTAGAATGTATCAAATGAGTGAAGTTGGTTTATGATTACTCGAAGCTCATATTTGAAGCTTTGGAGCTTAAGGCTTTGACTTGAAGCTTGTTTTGAACTCACTACTGAAGAAACAGCTAAATCTGTTATTATTGAAGAGGGTATTTGTTGTTCATCGGTCTCCAAAAAAATTTTCCTCGTTTCTTTTCTAACGTTCCACTTATCTGTAGATTGTTTCCAAATTCTGCAACTACAACAGTTTAACGATTTGCAAATATTATGCAAAAAAAAAGCGAAATATGTGAATGGAACTTTACTTCTTTTTCGACACAATCGAAAAAGCATACAAAAGAAGGCGTCATGATGCGAGCTTTCCTATTTCTTTTCATTTATCAGATCATAAGTTATCAGTAGTTGTCAAATAATAGATAGATAATCGAAAGATGGAACTTATCAATAAATCAATAAATATATGAAATAATCTCCTTATCGCTTAATTATATTTTCTATAATTTAATTTCGTTCTTTAATTACATAAAATTTTCATTGAAAACTCATTTTATTATGATTTAGTAGGTATAAAAGATAAATCAACCGATATGTAAATACATGCAATTTCATTCTACGTTTATTTATCTATAACTTTCTTGGTATTTGATGGATTATTGTGAAGGATGAAATACGAAGCAAATTTATGTCCTCATCTATTCAGAAAATTTCATAGCTCTACTATCAATGATCAACAAGTTGAAAATCCTCGAAGAGATAGATAGAAAGACAGACATGGACACCGACACAAACACACACATACACACATGTACGCTCGCATATATACAAAACAAATTTACCAAAACGTACAATAACATATTATTAGCTTAGTAATGTAATATTTTTCAAGTTTTAAAATGAAATATGAGCGAGCAAAAATCTTACTGTTGTCGATTTGTGGTGCAACCTCGGTAAGGCATTCCATATGCTCTTCTAGTTCTACAATTTATCGAAATTAATATAATGGCCAGTACTATTTCAAGCATTAATTCGTTCTCACAAATTAATGCTCACGTATCTATCGAGAAAAAAAAAGGATAGCAGATATTGTTATATTTGAAGAATTAAAGCAATGCGAAATTGGAACAGGAAAAAGCATCCGTTCTTGAAGATGGTGGATTCGGGCATTCCACAAGAATCCAGAAAAGGGATCTTCTTTTTTTTCTCACAAATAGTTTCTGGAGCATTTCATTCTCTCGATTTCAACCAAGAGGAAAACCGAGAGAGAAAAACACTTTTTTTTGAAGCTCGTCGTCACTCAAACAACACAGTTTGAAAAATGGAATAAATATAGAAATGAACATTAAAACAAAAAAAGGTAATCAATCATCTATTAGTTGAAGTAGGCAAATTTGCTTATCCATATAGTTTATTCCTATCTAAATTTGCATAAAGACTTCAATTTGAAATGTAAATTGCTAAAATCGACCAGAAAAACCCATCGATTTTCTCTGTATTCCTCTTGCTTTTCCTACAGCAAAAAAAAAAAAAAAAACGAGAAATTCAGTCGAGTTCGTATTGTACACATAGAGAGGAAGCATAAAAATAATTCCCTCTTTATCGCCTTTAATTTTAAAATCTAACAATTGCACTCAGAGGAAAATAAATATCACAGTAAGGCAGTTGGATTTCAGTGCTTTTGATTTTCGATTTATTACGTTCATTGAGATACCATTCAATTTACAACCATCTGTCATGAAGGAAAATTACTCGAGTGGATAAATTTGATTTTGAGAGCTACTTTGTTTCATTCATTTATTTTAATGGGAATTCGAAAAAAAAAATTAAGCAGAAAAATCACATTGCGATGCAGTTGATTGGCCTGAATGAAACTAGGCAAGATTTAACACGGTTGTGCGCCTCAATACATATAATTAAATTGTTTTTGATAGAATACCCTCTTGAAAATCGACGCAGTGCAATCGATAGAAAGTCGTATAATGATAGAAGGCTTTTTGATCCGCTAGATCACATTTTCGAGAGCAGTGTGCTTGAGCCTCAAGTGTATCGCAAACCTGAAATGTTCTATTCGATTTTTTGCATGCAAATATAAGTGCTTATTCTTTTTCCATTTCCCCTAATACGGCTTGCATATCACTTGAGGAGAAGGAGTTAGAGACGGATTTTAGGATTCTTAGGAATCGTCAGATAATTAGACAGGAGGTTAGAAGAAACAAGGATGATCACACTAAAAACATTTAATGATTAACTCAGAAAATATAGCTGAGAAATGAAAGCTTTAGCAACTGCGTGAAAATATTGGAACTTTTAGACACCTCAATGTATATATATTATGTGCGTGTATGTCTGCTTGTTCGCCCGATAGTTTCACTTGGAGAAACACTGAGGCGTTATTGTTCATACCTGATGGATATGATAGGCTAATCACATACAACAAATTTTTAAAGGCTAATCATATGAAAGTAAAATATATCGCTTTATAAGGAACGCTTTTCATTATGCTTACTTTATTTTAGCTATGGAAAATAATATATTTTTTTTTTGGAACTAATAATATAATATTTTGAGAATTTTCACTCATTTCAAAGAGATGTCGAAATTTAAGCGCTATTTTAATTTTGCATAAAAGAAGAGATAACCTTTTCAAAATTTTTGAATTGATAGGCATATGTCCGCTCGAAATCTACAATTGGCTTTAAACATCGACGTAAGCATGGATTGAATTTGCTATCATCGAATGCGTTAACTGAAATTTATTTTCTTTACGTTGGAAATAATTTTTTTAACGAATTTTATAATTGAACGATTTAATCATTATTTATATATGGATTTAACGATAGCTTATCGATGAGACACATATTGTTGAGTTAATTAATTTAATAGGTAATAATATTAAGTAGCAATATTATTAGAGTAATATAAATGAATTTATTAAGGATATATTGAGAAAATTTTTTTTAAAAAAATAAAATAAATGAAATAAATAAAAATATTTTTTTTCTATGAGATCTCATTGAGCATTCCTCATAAGTTTTGAATGAATATGAAAAATATATTTCCAAAAAACGTAGAAAATTTTCAACTAATGAAAAAAAAACCTTCCAATACTAGGTTTTTACTTTCTCTCAGCTGATGACATAGTGCAAATTTCAAATAGGCTGAATTAACCTCTTCGGCTGGCGCAAATGGACTGCTATCTGTGCTAATCTAATTATCAAAGATGTGATTATTGGCGTCATTGTCTCTAAAACAAAGGTGTGTACGCGCACCGCTGCTGACGAAAACTGGTTTTTATGATTATTGCTACTATCATAATTACTATTAGTTGTCATTTTTATTATTACTTATATTTATTATTGTTATTTAGTTACCGTTATCACCGTTCGCTTAATCTGAATTTGTTATCACCAATAATAGGATCTATCTGTGAAAAGTCCGTGCGTTTATCGATAATTTTTGTGTATTTACCTGTTCAACATTTCCACCCGGCGGTCAAGATGAACGATGGCAATGAGAAAATTCGAAGACACAATAATGACTTAAAGATGTTACATCCATCATTCAATTTTCAGTTGTGAATTTAGGGAAAAAAAATTCAATTTTATGTGTATTTGCGATCCAATAAATGAGCTCACCAACAACGAAGAACGCAATAATTAGAAATGAAGCCGTTGAGTGCATGCCCGAAGAAGGTAGTCGTTAGGTTTGAATGTGAATACAAATAGGTCATAAACACACTTAAATAGGCACAACGAATCAATCAAGGTCACCGAATGTATGAATTGTCGTGGAAAAAAATGGGGGCAAAAAAAAATTGCAACGATCATTCAATGAATATCCTCTTAAAGTATATTCAATCCTCTAAATCGTTTTCACATTGCATGCAAATTGCATCAATAACAAAACCGACAATTGTGATCTCAAAAATAAGAAAAAAAGAGTTTTTTTTTTGGCGTCAACAAACAATAAGGATGCAAATACAATCAAGAAAGCATTTAAAAAGTTGTAATAAAAATAGAATGAGCAAATTTTTTCTGCAATTTTAACCTAACATACTTAATTCTGATAAAATTTTTGCTCGAGAGTATTTATTTGTAGATTTGAAGGATGACTTTTATCAATTGCTCGTAGGCAATAAGATTTTTGCGATTATTATAGCGAAAATCTCTGAAAGAATTTCGAAAATTATAGAAATTCATTCGCTTGAAAATTTTTTATCACTAGAAAAAAATATAAAAAACAGTTGAAAGTCATATACCACAGAGGAAAAATGAGTTCAAAGAAATTGCTTACATTAGCGTTGATCTCAAATTTTATAGAAAGCAATTTTGAATAATTACAGGAAATGCATCGTTCTTCACACATCGATCTGTCTATTTATGTAGCAACTAAGTTGTAAATTGTAAAATTAATTAGGCTGCAAAAGTTAGGTGAATTGAAACAAAAGAAATGATTGCTGTTATTGTAATGAGATTGTCTGAATGAATTCGAAGGAGTGATATCTCATTGTTTCCGGATACTTGCAAGGCCGCATTTCCTGAAATAATTTAAATTAACAGATAAGCCTATTTTTATATGGCTAATTCCGGAATCGCACTATGACGGTCGGTTTATATGAGAAGAAACCGGCTAGAGACTCTCTGTTACAATCTGTTGTAACAGTTGAAAATGAGATCGGTATAAGTGATTCCTATGCTAGAGACACGAAACAATTCCTATTATAATGTAATGCCATTCGTGCATTATACTGTATTCAGGTTTTCTAATATCTTATTAAATGGGAATTCGCATCCCCCACCTTTATCATCAAATGTGATGCATAATCCCCGCTGGGAGCGACGAATCTTCTCGAAGAAGGAAGGTAGGATGGGGAAGAGAGAAGAGGTGGTGGCTCTTCACCAAAGGGCTTTCGTGGGCGGGCGAAGGATATTCGCGGTGGGCGGACTCTAGCGGGTTCACCACGGCCACCCGAGGATTTTAAAACATCTGGATTTTATTACGAGATGATGATTCTTTCGCGGTTTACTCTAAAATGCTGCATCATGTTCGTATAAGACTATAGTGGGTTAGCAATTTTTTGCAAAGTTGCAATCTTGCAATACCATTGCACTGGAATGCAATTCATTCAAAAAAAAACAAGTACGACTAAAGGCCAAATGGTATTTTAGCACCTGGAACAGGTGCAGTGCTAAGTTAATTGCTAGGATTACCGAATTTTCAAGAAATTAGTAACGGATGAAAAGGATGCATTCTAAAATGATATAAAAAGTTGACTCAGGTAATATTGTATAAGCAAGTTGCAGTAATGGGAGACTGAGGTGTGGAAAGTCAGCAGTCTCAATAAAGCTCTCATTTCTATTGCAAAAATGATAAAATTTAAAATGAGACGCAATATGTATCTCTGAAACATCTCTGACAAATAGTGAGATATCAAGACTAACCACTTTAAGTTTTACTCGAATTATTTCTACTCAATTTGTTATTTTTTTTCTTATTAATTAATCAACCAATTTTTTTTTCTTCAGTTGACATCTTTGATTGGATAATCTCGATCTGTGAATGAACGATTCATCATGCGTCATAATGGTGATGTATTTTATGGTAGCGGCTTTATTTAATCGTTGCTGTCAACTGTTGCAAGAAACAACGAAATATGAGACGAGGGCGAAATGCGAAACTATTATGTTATTCATCGCTTAATTAATACCTGCACTACCCTGAACCAATAGACAAGCCTTATCATCTCCCTATTCAACTGTGCATTCTCTCATTCATCCGAATAATATTTATTTTATCAATAGTTGCATCCTTCCTCGGACCAATGAAGCAGCTATTTTATCAATGGAATTCTAGGAGGATTGCCGAAATGATTTATTTCTTCAATTGTCATCTAGCGGTTTCGTTCATCGCTTAATGGATTGGCAAAACAGGTTTTTATTAGGTCAAAAATGTTACAGAAAACAAACAGAGGGTTTTTTTTTCGAACATTAGTGGATAATTCAGATAACGCAAAAAGTCTTTTTCATGTTTTCTATCGTGCAAAAGAATATAACCTCCATATTGTAATTACTAAAATGTATAAAATTTCAAAATAAAACTTATTATCTAATGATCGCAACAATTTAATTGCCCCTAGAAAATTTCTATCAATCTCTTTATATCCATTTTCTAATCCATATCATAAAGTTTAAAATTTTCTTATTTATTTAGTTATTTTTTATGCATATAAAAGAGAAATTTCATTGCACTAATCATCTTATCGAAACTAAAATATGCAAATAAAAGCGAAAATAGTATCTATATGTCGTGCTCGTTTGTTAAGTAGAATCAATAAAAAATATTAAGAAATTCCCATCATAAATGTTTATAATCCTACTTAGTGCGGTTTTTTTTTTCAGCGCTCTTTGCCAATTTTGTCATATGATTTTATTTTTTACAACGCTATGGAATCGCTCGTTTGTTAAATATACAATATTTGCTTCATACTTTTGCATCTGCAATGAAAGAACATTTTGAGGAGTGCAAGATTTTGTGATATATTGCACTAGTTCCATGCGGCATAATAATGACAATATCATACGCATATGATGCCTCATAAAAATACAATTTGAAATCATCCAATTTACTACTTTTATGTCATACAACTTATTAGGTTTATTTTCTCAGAAAAAAAAAAGTTTAAGCTAAAACTAAATGGTAAAAAAGTAGGATTAGATAGTAAAAAGCAGATGGTTGGGAAAAGAAGTAAAATTATATATCGGATCGGACAGAAAACTGAGTCTAGTTAAACATAGAGGGAAAAGGCGAAAGAAGAACGAGAAAAAGGGAATGAAACATCTATTCTAAAAATCTAAAATTAATTAAATCGAAAAAAGGAGAAGAGTTAGATATAGCAAAAAAAAAAACATCTTGTACCCCTCACCATACCCCACCCCACCCCTCCGCCTCTCCCTATAGAAATGGACAGTTATCTCCAAAAGAGTCGATGTTGTATTGAGTGTTGTCTTTGACACCGTTCTTCTTGAGATCATTCCGAATCAATGAACTCTCTCATCTTTTAGATCCCATTCAAGTATATAATTGTTTGCTCGCAATCGCTCTCAAATAAGAGAAGAATTTTCACCTAATTAATAAACTTTTGCAATTGAAAATCGAATCTTATTTAAATTATATCAAATTTAAATAGTAACTCCAATCGGAGCCTTAAGTATATTAACATTGGAATGCGCTAGAAATTGATATCAAAAAAAAAATCTAAAATATTTTTTAAAATCAATCTGATATTCAATCATATCGAAATAACCGTTTTAATGCGTTGAACGGTTGCAATTAGTAATAATGGTGGAACATAAGAAAATCGCTCGAAAGAAGTTATTCGTTAAATTGAACACCTTTTACGATGTATTTTGATTGCCGCTGTTAAATTATAAACGAAAAGAGTCTCATTTCGACTTAGTGTAATTTCATCGACCTCTTCGAAAGCTCTAAATGCTATATTTCGAGCGTGATAGTTTGTAAATGATCGACTTTTAAATTTTCACTTATTACGTGAATATTGTAATGAAGAGGATTTAATATAACTCTGCCTTAAAGTCTCTATAAAATTGAAGTATTGAAGATAAGATTACACTTAATTTGAAGTTCATATGATGCGATCGTTTTCGTCGATCGACTGCTAATACCATGGAATTGAATGATGCAACAATTGGAATATAAGATATAACAGTTTGAAAAGAATGGGATAGAAATTTTCATATATATACAAATTTGAAGTTTTTCTTTTTTTTTTGAGCGAGAAATATATATAGTAGTAAAGATTCTCTCAATCCTATTCGAAATATACATTGAAAATATGAAGAAAAATTATTATATCTTTTCTTTAAAAGAAAATTTCGAATTCGAAAAATTAGAAAATCAAAATGAATAAAATTCAGATCAAATGTCGAGAAAAAAAAAGTCGCAAATATATTGATGTCACGGAAAAAAAATCATTATTTCAAACGTTTATATGATAATGTCGAAAGCAGCCAGCCGTAATCAATTACTTACCTGTCAGGGTCCCGTTATCATCCTATTTCGACAACCTGTAGACAGGTTATCAATTCGTCCATATGACTATAAAATTGGCCATAAAAGCCCCCCAAAAAAAAATTTGAAAATTGTTGTTTGTTTTTTTTTTCAACAAGTATTTTGAATAGAACATTACGAACGGTCAAAATACGATAGTTTGAAGGACAGCTGCTATGCGGTGATAATATACACAGAAAAAAAAAGTTGCAAAAAAAATCACCAAAAGCAGTCGAAAATAGTGTTGAAAGTAATAATTCAATGGTGCTAGATATAAATGTGACAATCATTCATCGATATTACTCATATAATTTTTTTCGAATAGAATAGAATAGAAATGAAAAAGAAAAGAAGAGAACATCATCGTTAATGAAAAAATTGGCTGTAAATACAATGTAAATGCGATAAGTACAATGAGTTCAGATTAAAAAATAAATAAATAAATAGCAGTTCCATGATCTTTTAATGAAAAAAAAAATTTTTTTTAGCACGTTTAAGCACATATAATTCCTCTCAAAGTCGGTTGATCCATTGTAATCTCTCACAGTAACTTTCATGTTGTTGATCCAACAACATAATCTTCGATCCTGAATTCAAGTCGTTTTTGAAAGTTAACATAGAAGCTCACGCATGTACTGTATCCATGAATTTTCGCAGCTATGTTTTTGTCGATTACCGAAAAGACAGGCAGACAGGCAGACAGACAGCAGCAATGTACACATATATACGAAAGTGATATCAATGATATCATGGTAACAAGCGTTGCAATTTCCAACTAATTAACTTTCCAGTGCGGAAAATATGACAACAAAAAGATTGCAATAACTGTAGACTTCGCTTTTTTTTTTCAACAGTATAAATTTTACTAAAATATTTTAAACGTGCAGAAAAATATCTGCGCATTTAATGTTTGAGCAATGATCTTCTCATTTCATATACTTCACTCGTTCTCCAAGCGCATGCATGAAATGAAAAAGAGATCAGAAAATTGAATAATTTGCGAGAAATTTAATCGATTGGTAAATACAGTGTATGCTAGTTTCATATAATATCTGCTCTGATTTCCTTATGAAACCCATTATTTCCGCTCTGTTCTGCTAGACCTCCTTCCTCCACCCCCATCCCCTCCACTACATGCATGTGAATATTCTTTGCCTGGTGATATCCCAGTAAGGAATGTATCCTTAATTGTTGACCATCGATGATCGATTTAATTTGTTATGCTCTCCTCAATTTCTTCAGCTATGAATTAATTTTGGCATTTGCCATATCGGTTCCTCATTTTGTTCTCTCGCCTTCACGAATAAAGATATTCGTCTCTGCGATGGCATATTTGTTCACTCGTCTTTTGTTTCTTTTTTATTATTCATATATACTGTCAATCAGGGCTTCGACCTTTATGTGCATTTTTACCGTTTATTTCGGTAAACAAGCGCATTTTATTCTCACTTTCGCATTCAGCGATTATCTGGCTTTAACTACCAGAAAGACAAGTAGACAAACACATACATATATGCACAGACATGGCGTCATCATAAAGAGCATTGAACCATTTCAACTACTAAAAGTGGGGAAAATATATGATAGAGAAGATCACAATTACAACAATCCTACGGCTTAAACAACCATTAACGACTTTCACGCATTATCAAGGAAAGATTTTAAAAATATGCAAAATAATAATTGTATATTTTAAACGATGTGGCGCTTTGCATGAATTTTTCCCAAAAATTCCCGACCGCGCAAAATATATGCAAATTTGTTGAGAGCTTTTAGCGCGAATCAACTCCATTCGAAAATAATGGAACAACGTGAAATGCGTTGTAGAAGAGCACTTAGTGTCATCCGAACGAAATTAGCAAAATGACACAGACACAAGCATACTCACAGACATACACACACACTCACAGACGTTACATCCTTTAATAAATAAATTTTCGAAAATGCACGAGAAATTAGAAAAGATTAATAATATTTCATTCAAACATTGTGGTTATCCCGGCTGAAAATAGCATTTATCTTAGTATCTGATAGCATTTCACTTAGGTTTTACTGTCCGATATATTTACATCCTTGAAAGGGATAGACATCATCCTTCGAGGCATCGTCCTTCGCTATAATCATTTCTCTCTAGTGAAGAGGAGAGAACGTTACCTGATCATCGAATTGAACTCTCGACTTTCTCGGATGATCCTTCTTCTTTCCTTTCTTTCACTTCAAAGACTGATGAAAAAGCAAGGCAAATGACGAGCAGCCGAATCAGTGTAGACAACACATCGTTTCATGCCCTATTTCATGCTTTTCAATCTTGACACCATAATATGCAAAATATTCAGAGTGCAAAACTCAAATTTCCACTCTCTCTTTCAGAGGAAATCGCCAAAAAAAGGAGTTCAATATTCTATTTCACCAAGTGATATTCGATGAAAATATCATTTCTTTATCAATCCCATATCTTCGCTTATTTCATATTTGTGTTCAAATATTGCGATGAACTTGATCAGTATATGTGAATTTTAAATAAAACTATTGGAAAATTACTGATTCGGTTACATTTCTCTATCAGCCTGAAAAAATCATCGTATATCCATAGATCTAATTATTCAATAGTTAATCAATACCATTGTGTGCATTGTTTGTCGTGGATCTCTGCTAATAGTTTCAAATATTTTAAACACATGATGGTTGTATGAATGTTGACTGAACTAATATGAACGAAATCTGAATACTTTATGACATTCGGCAGTTTAATCATCTAAATATACTAAACCTGATTAAATGTGTCCAAGTGTGGCGGCATATCTAAACAGCAGTGACATGCGTAAGATAGGAATTGTGGAGGGGAAGAGGATGAAGTATGAGAAAGAGGAGAAAGTGGATGACAAGCAGCAATCGTCTCTTCCCAATAATATTCCGGAAATAATATTTGTGAAGTTTTGAAGATGATTTTCTGGAAAATATTCCAGAAAAAAAAAACTATACCTGAAATGTGAGAATCTAAGCGATCGTTTGATATCGAACTCTTTTATGCTCAGAAGGATGCAAATTGTTTTGTCGAATATATATCCTAATGCTATGCACTCAAATTAGTCCTAAAATATATCGAACCAATACCAATTGGTGATATTATAACCTTGTAAAGCATTCTAAGGAAGTCGATCCTCTATTTTCAACACGTAACGAAATATAAATGTTTGTTTCTTCAGATGAGAAATTTGCAGTGAATGCTATAATAATATACTTGTGCACCACGCTAAGAACATATGAAGTTGTAAGTGAAACACTTTAAGAAATTCACTCTCTATTCTCCTCAATTCGTAACTGCTATCAAGGAGATCTATTCTTACAATAAGAAGAGGAGATAATGCGATGTCGCGATGTTTTTTTTAAAAATTTCCTCTAAAAATCTCCATGTGAATAAAATATTTTTGAATAAAATAATTACTGAAAAGACTATTTCTCTTCAGAATAAGATGTAATAATAAAAACTCAAAAATTTTTGTTCTTTATATTGCTAAGCAAAGAAACAAGGAAAATGCAGTTCTCTACCTATGTATACATATTTGCATGAATGCATTGGAATATATGAAATCCTACAGCGAATATGCGTGGGATAGTCAACGGAAAAAGACATACAAGTCATGGAATATATGAAACTCCCTCCATCATCGATGAAATTTAAGCTCTCAGTACTAATAATTTAGTTTTTACATGTTCTTCTTGAAGAAAATTCGAATCAACGTAAATTACACATTCGACGGTAAAAAATGATCCTATCCAATATGTCTAAAACTTCACTGCAAGCATTAAGACTTGGCGGAAACACCATCAAACGGATATCAGAAAAACAACGAGGACGAAAAGAAGTGAAAGAAGTTGAAATGGCATGTTTTTTTGCGGACTATACACATAATAAATCACAGAAGTTTTTTGTAAATATATTCAAAGAAATGCCGAAAAGTTGACATTGTCTTCGTTTAATAAACGAATGAACGCAACACATTAATGCTGTGCATTTTAGTGAGGTGTGATGTTAATGAATGATTATATGATAAAGGTGAATCGAAATTTACTAAAAATGTCGAAGTGAACAACACAAGTATTTCTAGCGAGCAATTATCATTAAATGGTACTTGAATCAAAAATACTCAATATAATATGAGAATAGTTTGAAAGCGCTCGGAACTCTCCTCTATACTTGTATCGCTTCGGATTTTTCAGGACTGCATGACCTCATTCCCGATTTTAGCGGTACATTTGGTTCAACCGCCTCTCGGTAGAGATTAATAAAAAATCGCACAAATAGGGAATTACTATCGGGTGATTTGGGGAGTTCACTTATTTTTAATGCAAGGATATTTTTGTCTCAAACTTGGTAGTTGCGGTTGACCTGTAATTATCGCCTTTGCTTATGTTCTGTTCAGTGAGGCAACTGTTTTTACCATAGGCTGGATAGCCATGTTGAATGAGTAATAACTGCTAACGATTGCTAATGTTCATCTCTATCGACAAAACTCGAAGTACCTCATGCTCACATCACCTCCCTCATCCTTGGCAGCATAGAAGGTTCCGAGGTTCTAATTAATGAAAATGGAGGCATATTTTATTCATTTTATAATTAATGAAAAAATCGACGTGCCTTTAAAGAAACCAAGTTGTGCTAGCTCAGGAACTTCCCCTAGCTGGCAACCTCAAAAAGAAATATTTTCTCATGGTTTTTGTTTTCTTTTTTCTGATGTCTCATATTTAAACTGTGGAAGGACTAAGAAGGCATTTAGGAAGCAAAATCATGGTTTAAAAAAAAGTGACGCTTGAATGATGAATGGTAAAGTCTAGGTAGAGACAATAAATGGTAGAGAGTGATAAAGACAATTAATTAAAAATCATAATAAGAAACAGTTGTGAAAAAAGTTTAAATGACGTTTAGAGGTTATAAAAGTCTTCAAATAGAGAAACATATTAATTTGAAGATGTAATATATTGCTATGAACGCTAATGAAACGATTCAATCACAAATTGTTGATCTCATCTCAGTAGATATTTATTGCCAATGTACAATTTATATCATATCAACGTATATATTCCTCTGCATATCTCAACAATAGCTTGGAGTGAAGTAGAATGACTGAAATGCGAAATCTTAACTGAATCGGAACCCCAATATCCGGAACTCATCCACTGGTTAATTTCAGCGTTCCGGAAATGGTCCACAAATGATTTGAAGAGCACCAAAGCTCAGCGTAAATGTGAGATTTCGTAGTAACGAACATACAGCAATTTCCTAACCGTAATGAATACGTCACTAGGATACAGTTGGATATGGAATGCCTTAAAAAACAGTCGATAAATAAGTGCTAAAAAATCGCTCATTACATAAATTTCCTTCCCTCGTTCCCTTCCGCTGCCCGCTCGCCAAACAAATCAGAGTCGATTGATGAAGTAGCTTAAGGGCAGGACGCAACAATCGACAAGATAAATTTCCTCAAGGGAGATGAAACATTATATTTTTCTATGTTTCAGCTCATCAGCGAAAACGGTCACTCCAATATTCAAAAATAATGCGAGAATACTTATCAATAGATTGCATAAATCCACACTCGAAACCTTTATTCTCCATTGGAGTTCACTCTGCTAAATAACATCTGCAAATATTTATAGCAGCGATGAGTACAATTATAGCAATCGATAATATAATGAATTAAAATAAAATTTGAAAATATGAGACAATCTTTTAGTGCAGAAAATACTATTGAATTCATCGCCGTAGCTTTTATGCTATAGCAGTTGAAATTAGTGAACAATCATGCTGATAGTCAAGCAGAATTGGAAGCATACGCCTAGACGTTTGATCGATGTAACTCGTCAGGATTGAGAAGAAACAACCAAGCTTAAATAAAATATTAACGAGAAAAGTATGGACAAATTAATCTCCATGAATGCAGAGGAAAAAAGTTGAAGTAGAGAATTGAAAAAACCATTTACCTTCGAGGGACGGGCTTAATCAAAGTCGGCTACAAGATCGGACCTATAACCTCATCAGAGGACCAGCAAATAAACTGATGCTTTCAATATGTTCCAGAGATGCTTTGAACGCTAGCGGCTCATCACTAATAGGCTAGTCTCAATTCCTCAAGACTTCCCCCACCACTTCTCATTAAGAAGAAACGTGCATACTAGTGCTATCAATGTGACCTACATATAATATATGGCTAGAACGGAATTAAGTACATCTAATGAATGAATTTATGCCTTAAAAGTACAGTAAACAAAAATTTTAGCTTTTCCGTGTAATTCATTTTCTAGAGAACCTTTATCTCCTAGTTTCTGTTTAAAAGACGGATCACCATAGTCAAAATATTTTGACAGTCAAGCTTTTTCTCTAAGCCCAGAGAGTGAAGCAATAAATCCAATAGCCAATTATTGAAAATACTATTGCTTGTGAAAAAAAAATTGAAATGTTTTGATTTTGGTGGTTTTTCGTTCGATTTGATGGTATTATGCACCGAAAACGGTAAATTTGGTGTGAATTGGAAGCATATGCTGTATCATATCAAAAATCAAAAAATGATTAAGAGTATGAACAGAGCAATTGTCGAGTCATATTGGCTGCTAGACAGACGGTCGCGTTATCGCTACAAAAATTTAACATTGTGAATGACAGCTGAGAGAAAATTCAGAAAAAAACACAACAATTCTTTTGCAAATAATTTCGTTGTGGGCATTATTTGTGCTCGGAACGCACAGACAACGGCTTTATTCGGATATGACTCCATTCTCTCACTCTTTCTGCTCCTTCAGGTACAAGTTCCATCTTTACTGATGGAACGAGCAGGCCAATTTACATTGGCACATTATTCGACCATCAAATAAAACCCTCTCGCATCTTGTGAAGATAGATGGATGAGTCAGGATTTGTTCCAGTAATGTGCGATATATATATATATATATATATATATATATATATATATATATATATATATATATATATATATATATATATATATATATATATATATATATATATACTTGAAAGCGCAATTATTATCCATCATTTCGTAGTATGCAAATTTTCTGATCTGTTCGGTAGCATTTGCTTCTCTGCATTTGGTCAATAGAAAATCACTCGAATGAATTAGGAGCTATAACTTTATGCCAATTCTAAAATATTTTCGAACAATGAAATAATTTCATTTGTTTTTTGTTCTGTTTTATTTATTTATTTTGATTTATATTAATTTATTTTTTTATTGATAAATGATTTACTTTATTTGTTTTATTTGTTTAAGCGTTTATTTGAGAACGATTTTAAACTAACTTGGATTTGTTTGTTTGTTTTTTTTTTCGCGCACATCGCGAAGATATTACAGAATTCAGGATATTACAATTTTTCTTGAGATTTCGTCCCGCGACTTAAATGTTCTAATATGCGATTACGTTGAATTGAATTCAAATATGTTGTAATTGTAGAAGTTAGCGTATCCATGAGTTGGAACTGGCCAAGTAGAAATATGCTCTAACCATAGATTTTATTCAAAATTATAACTTTAATTATTTTTTTTAATGCTCAAAGCGTTGGGAATTATATTAATTCAAGATGCTTTTGGTACTTGGCTATAATTTCGTGCATTGACTGAATGTTCTCGGTTGGGCTATTTTTTTCACCCTAGGCAAGTGATAAAGTTTTTGTGGTTTTACATAATTGAGAACAAGGTTGCATAATGGACGAGGTGATTATTTACATTTAGAAGCAATTGAAGAATAGCATAGGAGCACATCAAATATCTTCCCTTGCATGCAAGTATTTCATATTTCGTTGATATAGTGCTATTAACGACAGAGATTGACCACCGGAACTACTTGCAATGGTCAGTGATTCACGAAGTAACCACTAGCGAAATTATCCAGAAAAATTGACTGCTTTTAGTTTAAACATATTATCACTAGCTATTCATTAGCATTGAAAAAGACGCTAAATCTTCTCAAATATCCTTGCTGTGTCACTCCTATTTTTATCCCAGATATTTCTTCCTCTATACATAAAGATTAAAGCAGGGCTATTCAGTAATATTTTTAAATGATTTTTGGAGTACCATAAGCGTCTCCTAAAATGTCTAATCTTTGTACTCGATTGCACTGAATACCAGGAATGAGGTGGAATCACATATCAGAAGCACCAGATGTGGACTACAGGTATGATAGATTCATCGCATTGAACTCTTATTCACTTTTGATTTTATCCATACCTGTCCAAAGTCACTATATATTCATATCTTATAAAGTTTGCGGAACTCCTCAACAGTGAAGGAGAAAAGCGCTCGAAAAACCTACACTACATTTATTGCTTTAGCATATGAATTTTGATTTTAGACCACACTTTAATAAAATCTAAAAATAAAAACACCATTGAAGAGAGTAAAATATTCCATCAACGCAATTCTTCACAAGCGAAACATTTCGATTTATTCATAGCCACATATCGATTAGTCTTACCCGCCCCGCTAAATAATCATGTGTGTGTTAAGAAATCAACGAAAAAATTTTTAAAAGGATAATTCGTACTATAATATTGCAAAATTATTTGCCAATTTTGCAATATTATTGATGAATTATTGCAATATAATTTTTTAAATCATAATTTTAGTTTTTTCTTTTTATTTCCAAATGAAATAATTTCTAAAGCATATTTTTTTTTTTAAAATTTGAAAATTTATTATTTATTCTTAATAGAATGCGCAAAACACAATTAAATACCAAATACGAGACATTTAATAATATCATTGATATTCTAATCGCACATCAAAGTGCGACATATTTAATGTCATTGATATTTTTTTAATAATATATAAATATAGTGGGATATTCTAATCGCACATTTAATAATGTCATTGATATTCTAATCGCATTTTTATAGATAATCTATAAATAATATAGTGGGAAAAAATCTTTTCATGGTATGAATTTCATTGAAATTTCGTCATTCATAGAATTGGAATTTGCGATGTTTTCGCGTATAAACACAATGAAAAGAGTAAATATGAAAGAAAGATGAGAAACAAAGAAATAACATCATCGATGACGTTTATCGAATTAGATGAAATGAACGTAGTGATTCGAATTGAATTCCTCAAATCTTCTCGCATAGATAAATGAATAAAAAAAGAGATTGAACAAGAAGAAATTGTAATTTTATTTATAATTTAAAATATTTGTTTTGAATTGTTTTTTTTTTTGTTTTGCGATATTATTGTTTCAAGCGTTCAGCTATTTCATTATTGGCATTCAATAATCGAAAGATTGCCTCTTACATCTACTTCCGGTCACAATCTCTTCAATTTCTCCAATGGTCAAACATTTTAAACACTGAATTATATAAATTTTCTAATTTATTCCACTATATTCTATTATTGCCTCAATATAAAACAATGAGGAGATAATTAGTGCTTTATTGAAGTTAAAGATAAACTTAGCAACTAAATATTTGGTGAAAACAGATTAAATATGCTATTCAAATACGAAAACAAATCGTCTAGGAATGTGAATAAAGCAAATGTGAATTGAATAAGTGATATTATTAAGATATGTAGTAATAAATAAATGATAATCAATGATAACATGTGTCCTTAAAATAATCGTTGAAATGACAATAATCGAGTCACTATGATTTACATGATGATATTCTAGTTTACACTATTTTGCGCCTATATGCAATAAATAAAAATACAACGTACAAATATTCTTTGAACACTTTTATGAGAAATTCTTCGATTTAAATAGATCGCTTGTTGACGTAATCTATACGCTTTGAGGTAATCTCGAATAACGTTGGCCGGAAATCGGATGAATATATTCGGCGAAACGTTTAAAGATAGTAGATAAAAAGAAGAGCGCAATATATAGAAAGAGAACGAAACATTGTCGTTTATTACTATGTGGACGAAAAATTATTGCATAGATCGGTGAATTGTTATTGCTGAGAGAAATTTATTGTTACGCTCGAGCGGAAATTATGCAACATAAAACAATGAGAATAAAACAATGCATGATGAAAATGATCGTTGAAAAACATTTTCATTATATAACGTGTATCGTTCAACGATGCGGCCACTTTTCCTAAAGCATATCTTTTCCGTCTTTGTTTGTTTTTTTTTTTTTTGTTGCACATTACTCCTATTTCATAGTATTGTTAAATTTAGAAATATTTCAACTTGAGATTTGAGCACAAATTTTATTATTATTTATTCGATTATTTATTTATTCATTTATTTATGAATACGTTTTTTTTTTCTCAAAAATTTTAGTTAATGAATTATTATTATTTTTCTTTTGATTGCTTGTTGATTATTATCAATGTGTGCTTCAAATTGCATCATTGTATTGAATCGATTTGGCTATCTAAATTTAATTTATTCCACTGATTTTAAAAAAATTATCAACTTTTCTATGACAATTTTTTTGCGTTTTCTTTTTTTTTTCAAAGTTTTTTTTCAAATTTTTTCAAATTTTTCAAATTCATCTTCATTTATCGTTGATAATAAAGATATTTTTCATTTTAAATGATCAGAAAATTTATTTGATCATATTTTTCTATTCAGCTAATTTCTATATGTTTTTTCTCTGAATTATTTTCCTCTCTTTTATGAAATATAATTATGAGCGATTGCATGTTGAATATGCCTACCACAAACACATACAAAAATTTTATTACTAAGGAGTCTAATTTACTAGTATAAGGCAATAATTGAAAGTTTTCCCAATCACATGATATTTTACAATATGTAATGATAAGACAATGAGTAATTAATGTTCCAGAGTGTTTGCGTTGTCTCGTCAGCCTTTATTATTGATTGTTTTATTATTGCTTGTTTTATTTGTCTTCTATTTCTATAGTATAAAAATTATAGGCCCAAAAGGTAATACATCATTAAAAATATAGCAATAGATGCCATATAACGAAATTGGCCAAATTTTTTTGAACTACTTTAGAACTCCTACATGATATATATTGAAGTATAATGGCTCCTCAACTCTAACCTCTATATCGCTTCATATTCCATTTTAAAAAAAATTGACGTGACAAGCAATATTCATTCTTTCTTATAGCTTTTATTAAATCTTTATTGAAAATCGTCCTATTCGTGAATGCTATCATATCATAAATATTAAAACTGAGTTTTGATGGGATGTATGTGGGATAACTTCCAGTCTGTTACTTTCTTTATGCCTTTAGGTTCGACAGGAGTAATTTATTTTCTTTTTAGGTATATATGAAATATGTATATTTTTAGGTATATATGAAAATGAAATAGATTAAGACTGATAATTAAGAATAGCTTATATGATGAAAATCGTTGAGCAAAGAAACAAATTAAATAGCGATGTGTGGAGAAAAATGCAGATAGATTTCTCCACAAATATACCCTTAAATAAAAATATCTAGTCGATATAGACGTTGCACGCTTATAAATCATTCTAACTATCAGATTTACTCCTATTATTGCATCAGAAGCAAAAATGCAAATGCGCCCACTATGAAATATACAAGAATAAAGTAACGAACGAGTGCGCGAGAGAGAGAGAGCGCGAGAGAAAGAGAGAGAGAGAGATATCGTTGAGTATCTATTTGATAATTGACTGTTACAAGAGCACATATGTAAATTACTTCGATGAAATATGCAGTGCAACATTTGCAATGCAATAAAGTTGGTGCAACAGCTCTTCTAATTTCATTGCATTTGAAGCAAAAAATGGGAATTGGATGGTATTGCTTTATGGTTGATTGGTTAAGCAGTGATGGGCGACTCATGCAACATGAGGTTACTGCGATTCTATATCCACTTAAGTCTGGAACTGAGGCTTTGGACTTTCAGTGCAACGCTTACTGAGTGGAGCGTATGAGAGAAAGGAGAGGTCACCTAATTGACTATGGCTGACTTGGGAATAAGAAGTTGACTCTTTGATGACTCCCATCTTATCGATTGATCTTTAGAGTTCCACTGTAGTGGCTCCTGTTGATCGTAGTTCAATATAGAACAACGGAAGGAATGTTAGGTGGGACTTTCGACATACTCAGTGACTGCATTTGCAAATAGTGGATCAAACCGAATTCAGATTAGCGCACGGGAAAAATTTTGTTCGGACCACTTTCCACCCCTCCCCCCCCCAAAAAAAAACAACTTTTTTTTTTCAAAGAGGAAGAAAAAAAAATGGAAAAGAATTCTGATCATTTGATAAGTTAGCAAAAAAAAAATAGAAGAACCGAAACTGTGTATTTATTTTCTATAGCAGAATTTTCTAAATCTTATAGCCGAAATTACAACAATTCAATGATTGAGGATGATTCAAAAAATTGAAGTGGATAAATTTCAAAAAGCACAAAGAAATTCGGCTATCAAAATCGCGAAATAACAAATGAAATTGTCGTTGAATAAGCGAATTTCGAAACTTTTTTTCAATTCAATTAAAATAAACAATTGAAGCTATTATTTAGCATTAGCAATTTTGTTATCATCGTCAAACACTCATGATATGATATTGGATTGATCATGATAATCAATCAGGTAGAGTAATACTTTTAAACTATTTTGAAAGATTTTTGTAGATCTAATATGAATAGAAATGTAAAAGAAATTCCGTCATATCAAATTGAAGTTGAATTTTTCCGGAAAGCAATTTTAATCGTATAAATAATTCTTGTTGAAAATTATACAATGAAGTTGATAGTCGCGTTTATGTTGAAATGGTGATAGAAAGAAAATAAGTGCAATGAAATCATCACCATTGTATGGCGCTCTATTAATACAATTATAGACTGATGACAATTGCTAGTGACAAATATGTTATAAAGTGCAATAGCGTGCAACCCAATGCGACCTCTCATATTAGAATGTGCCTCTAGCAACTAGAGCCTCCCGCAATTCGATGCAACCCCCTTATTTCAGTACAACCTTCCACAATCCTAGATTATGGAAGATTACACCGAGGTTGCGAGAGATTGCACCGATTTACCTTCTCACTATATTCAATAATTCTGCCATGACGCTTATGAGATGGAACAAAATCAAAGAGGTATAGAAGCGAATTTCCAAGAAACGCTTAATGATTGTAGATAGTGCCAAATACTGACCATCTAGCACCAGGTACTAGTTGGTCAATATTTTCTTATACAAGATGCGTTATTTTTCAAGGAATGAATTAAAACTACGATTTTCATAGAAATAAGCGATTATATTATGAAATATTTATCAATTTTATAAATTATTACTTTTTCTATTCCTTACATTTTCTTTATTTCCGCCGATTTTGAAAAAAAAAAATGGTGTAAATGCTTAATACTCTTTCTATTGTTTATAAATATGATCGGACAAATAAAAATGCTACTATTATTCATTAAATTGCTATTTTATTTCCTTTTTCTTTTTTTTTCTCCCTCAAAAAAAATTAATTAAAAAAAGAGAGGAATTTTTAGTTACACTAAAATGGAATGAAAAATTTGTGGCTATGATATGTTGAATAAAGAACGAAGAAATATCATCAATAGTTATTGATACTTTCTTAATTAAATGTTTGCCGATTTGACGTCTATCTCAGAAAGCGTTTTGACGCTAATATCGTTTTAAAATAAAAACTTCAAATAACAAGTTATTGTTGATTTTCACAACGCCAAACTGTCGAAGTCCAGCGAAGTCTTCCTATTCGGTTCGCTGGGATTTTATTTTGACTGTTTCGCCGTTTGACGCGACAATACCTCAGAGAAAATTGGGCCAACAGTTCATAAGTGGTAACCAACTAAGACATTTCGCTCGATGATTATGGAAATTCTGGACAGTTTCGAAATGATTAGATAAATACATACTTGCTTTTCGCTTGCAAAAGACAAATTTCCCAGTGCATATGAAGATGCGAGTACCATATGACTTTCAAAGAATCGTTTAAGTGAGATGCGAACTGATCCGAAATTTGGCGGCTGCACCTGTCATTTTACACCTTGACCAGAAGAGATTTTCTTCGGTCTCGAGTTGGCTATGAATGGAATGGCTGCAAGTGTTTTACCAGAAAGAAAAAATAACTGCAGTAACTTTATAAAATAAATATAAATAATATAAATGATAGGAAAGGAGAATTATATTTGCTACCATCAGTGTCATCCACCAAAAAAATTAGCGCCATATACCACCATTTTAAGTGCGGCTTTTCACTCCTACTCGAACCAATCGCTGCATAACAATCTAGTAAAATATTAGACAGTAATAACTTTTGCCGCTATCTATTTATCACTACGACTATCACTATCGCCACCATTACTCATTGGTGCTATAGTAGGTGGAATTACTAATGTCGACAAAAAAAAACTACTCATATAGATGAGTTGTGTGTAATAATAACGATTTTCAATGTCAACGAGTCGAAATAATCGAAATAAATTTCACCACGCCCATTATTAGAACCGATGCAAACATTCATTTCGCCGAATCTCAGTAATTTTCCGATCAATTCGCATCATTTTTCGTACTTGTTTGCTTTAGGATTTGCTTTTGTTTCCATTGTTGAGATAATTAATTTCCCATTTAAATATGCACTCAACAATAGAAAATAGAAAAATAAAAGCTCAAAATCGTGATCTTATCAATGGTACTTCAAAAAAAAAAATTCATTGAAAATGTTTCAGTGTTTGTTTGATATGATTGAATTGAAAGAGAGATTGAAATGAGACTATAGTTGATTTCATTACTAGTTTATAATGTGTGTAACTTTATCGTTGAAAATTTTCTTCATTTATTGAGCGGTAATTAAAGAGCATTATAGGAAAGAAGATGAATTTAGGTATATAATGGGAGATTTTCGTGGTATTAGAGATATTAGAAAATATTTGTTGAATTTAATATTTACATTTTAATTACAATCCATTTCCGTAATTTAATATTTACATAATTAATTACAATCGAGGTATTAGAAAAACATTAGAAAAAATTTAATTACATTACAATAAAAATACAATTACAATTACAATCCATTAAAAATATTCACTCTTCTATTTCAATTAGTATGCATGTGAAAATATATTTTGAATTTTATGAGCTTCATTGAGAAATAAATGAACAAATTAGAGGCCAATGACATAGTGATGGTATTATCGATTAAGATTGAAGAGAATGAACTCTAGTTACTTCGATTGTTACCTTTAGCTCTGATTTTTGTTTTCTTTTTCATTTCTCATTTTTTTAGTAAGTTTTATAATGAGGTAATTACTTACCCAAATTTAAGGGTAGGTGTAATTATGATTTTATTAGTTGAAATTTTCCCAGGAAAATTCACCAAAACACATCCTTTTGAATAAATAAAGATTATAGTCATCATCTACTTCATGCATAAGTATTCATTCGACATTTCGACGGTCCACTGAGTCAATTTGTTGCGTCGCCTTCTCTACTAGTTTGATCTGTTTGATTAGTTTAAAGTGAATTATGTTCAGTCATTTACAAGATGTTTTTATTTATGTAATTCATTTTATAGATCTATGAAATGAGCAACTAGTAAACGTTTTCATAATATTGTACTCTTCAACTAGAAAATAAAACAAAATTATTTATTGATAATTTTCATCAAGATTATTTCGATGAATTTATTTTCCCCTTCATATTTCAATTATTAGGCAGAATTTATTCTCCCTCAATAAAATGCATGCAATAATAATAAAAAGAAAAAAAAAATTATTCGAATTCAAAAAAACGGCAATTTATTATGAAATTTTATTGAAACATTTAGATCATCAAATTGCACTAAACTTTTAAAAAATTCCTTTCATGATCGATAAACATTATTGATATACGATAGATTGCCGAAAAATAGCCAACTTTTTTGCCCACTCTTTACGCAACATATTTTCCCAACACATCCTATCCCCCTTTTTTTTTTCACGTTTGTCTCTCTTATGACAACTTTGCAACTTCAGTCTTTTCGCTTGGTTTGCTAATATTTCTTTGTGCAGCTAGAAGTACATAGTGCTACGATGAGTCATCAGGAGGAGCTTGTTCATATGAACGCAAACTATCGCACAATCTACTAAATTTCTAAAAATATTGAATGTAGCCTAAAAATTCGGAATATTCGATCTTATTGAAGTATATAAATAATGATGATGAGAAGAGGGGAGAGATGAAGAAGGTGTAAAGTGAAATAGTGAAGCCAAGAGATGAAGTTGAATGATCTACTAAGGAGTTGAGTAATAATGAGTGCAATTGGCTGGTTGGCCTCGTTTTTTTTTTTCTTTTTTTGTTAAGATTCTGTTTGACAATTGTGTGGTAAATTTAATTTTCTAGTAGTTGAATTTTTTTTTTCTTTGTCGATCGCTTAGTTCAGGGTCATTGAATTTAACGTGATGTTGCGTACAACGTTGCATTTATTTTGAATTTACACCTCACTTAAAAATATCACATTTATATTTAACGTTTTTTTTTTAATGTTCAGTTTTTCGAATGTTTATTTTTCAAACTTTTTTTTTCCGCACAAATTAATCAAAACGAAATGAAAAATAATTCATTCAATATGAAAGTCGAAAAAAAAAACCAAAAAAAAGGGCATTCGTTAAGAGTACTACTATTGTAACTATTTTAAATTGTTTTTTTTTTTTGTTAATAAAATCAAATTTACGATTGTTATGATTTATTTCATATTTCGATGCATATTTGAATATCGATGATGCATATGATATAAACGGTTGCTCAGGAATATTCTGCTTTATAGGAAGTATTATAGGAAGTATTTATGATGGTAATTCACAATGTTATATTCGTTGTTTCGTTGATGATATAAGTGTGGAAAATTCGATTCAACTGTTATTATAGTGCATTCATAGTTCATCAACAGCAAGATGCCTTCATTTAATGCATATTGTAAGTTCTTCGCAAATGGCGGGTGCAGCAATTTAAAAAAAAATCGAGGAGGAGGGATTGGCGTTAAGAGGGTGGTATCATCTCCATTCCACACCTATGCTTTTCGCTAAATTCTGGACAGCAATATTCCTTGCTCCTCTCACTCATGCCTCTCCCATTTTTCACTAAACAATGATAAATTTTGCTTTCTAGTCGAGATGAAAGAAGTTTCTGCAAGTGAAATTTTGCTCAATTTTTGCGCACAATGAAATCTCAGCTATGTGGATTGCTCCAATAATAATTTTTACATCATTACGGGTATTTTCAATTAAACTTTGGGATAAAGCGAGAAGGGAGCGAACTGAGGGAGGAGAGAGGGGAGGAGGAATTCAGTCGCTTATCACAAAAATATCATCGCTAGCTTTATAAAAAGGAGATCTTTTAATCATTTGCCATCTTATGCACATTAATATGCCCATCATTGTGAACCATTTCAATGCATACGATTTAAGCCACCGTGAAAGCGCATCGAGGAAAAATCTCTGAGGAATAGATTTTTTTTTTAATGCTTTGCAATATTCAGTGGCGATGTGTATCTATTTTAACAGCTGACATATGAACGTTTTTTTTTAAAAACATTTATTACATGAACGTAAATATTGAAATGCACAAATTAATGTTTGAACAAGGAGTTATTCATATCTTTCTGTTTAACATTTAACAAATTTGTTTGCATATTTAATTCTCTACGATACGTTTAGAATCGTTATTGCTATAAGCTATAAAAATTTTCACTAATATAGCAATAAATATCGGCATTAGTTAAGTAAGTATAATTTTTTTTCGAAAGTATGACAAAATTCCAGATTTTTTACGAAAAAAAAAGAAAGAATGCTTTTAAATTCTAAAAAACTTTTAGCACGAAAAATTTGCATGCCATAAAAATATTTTCCAAAATATAATTCAGCAATTTTAGCTTTACACTAGAAAAATGATTGTCTAAGTGTATCTGACGTCTATTGTGAGAATGTGAGCTAATGAATTAGAAATGAGGCATGAAAAACATGAACTACTTACAATATAGGCAAATTATTTGATAGGACATAAAGAATATAGTCTTATTCTCTGCAATTCTCTGCAATGGAGGCAGGTCAGGGAAGGGGGCAGGGTGGAGGTGAAGTGGCTACAGTATGTGATTAAATTTCATCGCGATTAACTTAATAGTATTCTGCTAAGCAATTTTGCGATCACATATTTGCAGTTCAAAAATTGGCATAAACTAACGATGACTTTTTCCATTCATTAAGCGAATTTCAAATGTTTGTGTGTAGATATCTGCCTGAATCTTCAGTCTATGCGCATCTATGCATGTATGGTGTTTATCTGTCATTTCGGCTCTGTGGGCAGAATATATTCATGTAGGTTTCTTTTTATCTTTTCAGTAATTTCATCACAAAAAGCACTGAAACGAGAGTATCATGAAATTTAGTGAATATATCCAACATTGAGGATTTTATAGAGTATATGATATAGACATTTAAATTCTATGCATTTTATGTTTGTCAATGCTTTATTTTTGGTTAACCGATCGCATAAAAGTGAACTTTTTTTTTCCGGGAAATTCCTCCTAGAGGATGGACAATATCTTTTTGTTTTTTTTGTTTTTTATTTTCTGCTTTTTCCTGCAAAATTTTTCCGTATACTCATTATTTATTGCTAATTTATAGAAGTAGCTGTTTATATGAAAGTAATCAGAAATGTCGTACACGATTCACTGCTATGCTTCCTCATCTGTTAAATATTTGTATAGTAATTTGATGAATTGACTTAAAATTGTGTCGTATAAATAATTCCAAACTGTTTCAAAAAAAAAAAGCTACGAAAAATTCTATGGAATTTAGATCGTAATCTGATGCTTCAATAATTGATAGCGACTATCGAATGCAGCGAATGAGTAGATGATCAAATGCGATTTAATCGATATTTCGATCCATCAAAAATCAAATTAAACTGCCGTTATCGAGAGGTGGATTTCGTTGAAGGATAATCATAAAATGAGAGGAGGACCTTTTTCCACGGGGGGGGGGGGGGAATTTTCGGGAAATTTATGCACTTCTAGAAGTGGAAACCCATACGATAGAATATTGGAACTTTACGTTAGCAAGAATTCAAATTTCTAAATTCTTTGAAGAGAGTTTAATTTCATATTATTTTACAGTACGAACTGAAATTCTAAGTATTATTGAAGATTTGAGATTTTGCAATTCTGGTTGCGGCTAAAACGATTATCTAAGTTGTAAAAGCACCTCAATATAATAAATTTGCCATAAAACACCTAATTCGGTGCAAATTCTCGTGAAAAATGATATAATCGAAATGCTCAATAAATTTTTGAGGAAAAAAGATTGGAATATTGTAGGAACGTAAAGGAATTAAAACAACAACAAATATAAAATTAATAAAAAAAAATTCGAACTACGAACAATAAATGGCAGGCCTAAATTTCTCCTCAAAAAAAAATTTTAGTCCATTTCTTTCTCATTTTTTAGTGTACAAATTCTTTGATTCAAAATCGATCGACAATGAACGCAAAAGTGAATGAATAATGAAATTTATAAGAAATTCTCTGAAGAAAAATATGTGGAGTTATTAAGAAGCAAAAAAAAAACTTCTTAAATGATATGAAAGTAATTATAATTATTTGGTGGAAGTTTTACTCGCATTCAAGTGATTTTCATATTTATGCAGTGAAAAAAAAAAATCTTTTATTTCGAAACTTTTCAACAAAATTGAACAACGATAAGAGACAGTTTAAGAGGAATTATAATCTTCTCCTTTTCCTTCAATCCGTATCGAAAAATCTTTCATCTAGTAGGTGAAAAAATGATGAAAGAATCCTATTGGAAGAGATGGAGAGGATTCTATGGCGCGGAAACTTCGAGATATCCTTGCGTTTTTACCTAACATCCTTGCTTCGTATTTTTGCTACGGAAATACTGGACGATTTATATCCATAAAGTAAACATAATTTGAATTATTCTAAAAATCATTTGCATATGAGAGTTCTTTATTATTATCATAGAGTGGAAATAATTTTCTCGTTAAACGTTCATCGATATTTGAGGAATATTCGGAACGAATAGAGAGAGCGCTTTCGCTAACGTCCATCGAACTTATGGACAAATTTGTTCGAATGATAGAAATTCGAGATAAAATTGTAGAAAAAAATATCATTTTAGTTGTGAGTGACGAGCATCATTGTGGAAGGTTTTGAACGATGATTATTTTCGAGGTTAGTGACATTGTACTCAACGAAGATAGTTGAGGGTTGATAATAAACTTCGATAATTTTAGGACACTTGTAACGATCCTTTCAACTCTATGATGAAAAATTATTGAATGCGCTTTCGCGCTCATAAAAATGCTCCTTTTGATTTTATGTTGCAAATATCTGCTAAGATAATCGCGCTTTTGTTAATTGGGTCAATGCCAGATTCTTTCAAAAAAAAAAACATTTTTTTTTCTTCAGTTCTTCCTCTTTCGTTTCAAGATCAAGATTATGATCTTCTCGAGAAATTTCTTCCAAAAGTAATATATGTAAATTTTAAATTATTCTATGCAACGCTTAAATGAGGAAAAAAAAGCGCACCCAATATTTGGCATGATATATATTTTGGAGGGGCAAAATTTGTGTTAATTAAATAAAATTTTCTGCAAAATTAGCTTTTAGTTTTCTTCAAAGAAATTCTCGAGGATTTTTTTTTTGCGACGGTAAAAAAAAGCGTCTTGAAATTCGCTATATGATTTGGACGTTTAATTTCAGCATATATCAATTAAACGTAAAGAAAAAGAGGCGTCAAATTCATTGCAATTTATGCAAATAATATAAAATGCATAATAGAATTTCAGAGAGAAATTCTTGAAATTATTATGAAAATATGAATACGTAAGAGGAAATGATCGCATACGAATATACAATGCATAAACAATGCAATTTGCATAAACTTTCAAAAAAAAAAATTAATTTTAAGAAATGTTCATTTTATATTAGTATAGAAAAGAATTTTTCCCGAATGAAACATAGTGATATATAAAAGAAAATAAAGCAGTTTTGATATAGTGGTATAAAAAATCATAATGATATAAAAATTTAATATTAGTATAGAAAGGAATTTTTCTCGGATATTAAAAAAAAAATTAAATATGAAGAATATTGTTCTTGTATTTTACCAATTCGTATCGTCTGAAAAAATTTTCCACAAAAACTTCGTTTTACTTAAAAGTCGTATGTGAAAAATTTATGCAAAAAAAAAATTTTTTTTTCCCATTTGAATATCTTTAAAGTTGTCAATAGCAAAACTGATGAAATAGTGAAATTTGCATATCTGATGGAAAATTTAGTGAAATTTGCATATCTGATGGAAAATTTTCTTTGTTTATTGCAATTTAGCAATTCGACTATTTGTGAAAGATATATTGTAATTCGTCCCCTTTTGGAAAAGATCGTACATTTTAGCGACTTTTTTTTGAGCTATCTATGCTTTTCCTATTCTTTCATAAAATTTTCTCAGCTTCATAAGATAGAAGCCGCTATTGAGCCAGCTCTCATATCATCCAGGCTTTCTTACGTTGATCTTTAAATTAATTTTGCAATTCTCTTTTTCCATTTTCTTGGACATTCTTCGGGTTTTGGATTTCTCATGGAATAAGCCGGATGACAAGAGCATTCTCCATACATGGATTACCTTAGTATCTCATACCGCTCTTCCTCTTTCCGGCTCTTCTACAGCATCGAAAAACTTTCTAGCTGATCGCATGAATTCATCCATCTCGCCTTATGATAAGGATTTGCGTAGATTTTCGAAGTGGTGAGTTTTTTGTCATATTAACGTCCTAACGAATCAATGGCTTAATTTATGCGTGGTCAATACGAATTTGTACTTCTAACTGGCGTTATTACCGTATTCAAACTATGAAAGAGATAGGAATAAAGATATATTTACATATATACTCAAATATGCAATATTTTGCTTATGTAATTTTTCAAATTGCATTGAAAATTTTTGATAGAAGACATGGCTGCCTAATTGATTGCATTTGTAAGCTGTAAATGTTAAAATTTGTAGAAATGCATCGCGATGAGTGTAGACTTATGTTTATGCGGTTCGATCTATTTGATTCTTTTCTGCTTCCAGAGATGATGTGCAATTCTGCAATGTTGGATTCTCAATGATTCATTACTTCAGCAAAAAAAAAGACTTTAGTTTTTGAAAAAAAAAGAAAAGAAAAAATTTCAGTTTTAGAAGAATGAAAAATTTTTAAAAAATTCCAAGAATTTTATGATTTTCGAGGCTTTTTTTTTGAGCACAAAAATGCTTGAATTTTTCAAAATATCCGACTAATATTTCTATAGAATTGTTCTCACTCTAATCTATAGATAGTCGATCAGATGTTTGTTTTAGACAAGTTCTACTTTGTGCTCCCGAAATCCAAAATATGCAAACGTGGTTTAGTAGTGCGCAAATTGGCTATATAGGTAGTTTTGCGAAAAAAAATGAATTTTCGTCAGCTGTGTGTATTGTGTATGTGTGTGTGTGTGTGTGTGTGTGTATGTGTGTATGTGTGTGTCTGTGTGTATGTATGTGTGTGTGTGTGTATACAAAATCAACTGTAACGAAACGTACATCATTGCAAATTATTGCTATCAAATTCGTATTTAACTCTACATTGTAGTGAAAAATTTTTTAATAGATTCGTTCAAATATTAGACGAAAATTATTTACTATTCAAATGTAATATTAATGCATTTTCTATATTCGAAAAAAAAGAAAGCTATTGTCAAGTTTTTTTTTTTGTTTGATGAATAAAATCTATTTTTTGTAAGTCTTTGAGTATAAATGAATATTTTTGTGAAATAATATCCCCCCCCCCCCAAAAAACAAATCCAAAATTGCATTGGAGTAACTCTTATCAATAGAGATATTCAAGTCGTTCTAATAATTGCTAACAATGAAAAAGTTTATATTTTTGTAATTATTATCAGGATTTGAAAAAGTTTTCTGATTGTTTTCATTCACGATCCCCCTCCCTAACCCTCCCTCCTCTCAAAAAGAAAATCCTCCTTTCGATTCATTGTCATCGATAACTGTTCCTCTTGTAAATCACTGCAAATTGAACGTGTGAAGCACTTATTTTTTTACTTGTTGCAGTAATAACTGAGACTAGAGAATGCAACTACGGCATTTAAACATCGACAATAAAAGACACCCTCAAACCAGTTTTGCCGATCTTTACAGAAACTTTTAAATGCCGGAAGAAATTTATAACTACAATCAACTAAAAGCTTTATAGTTAGTCAAAGGTGGAATTTCAACTCACATAAGAGTAGAAGAGAAGAGAATTATGCAAAAATTTATGAAACTTCGTTAATAAAGAAATTTGAAAAAATGTGCAATAGAAGAGCGGCAAAGAAATCTAGGCGATAATATATTGTTGCAAATTCATAATAGAAATCATATTGCTTGAAGAGCGTTTAAGTGCACAACAAGTTCTACACATATATTATTGCAACGAACATCTTTATTGCATATTCTAAACTAAAATTGTTGCATATATATTGCAAAACTGCAAAATTTTTGCTTCTAATTTTACCGATTTTTTCAAAGAATTTTCTATAGAAACATTTTAGAACGTTTAGCAAAAAAAAAAGTTCATATTGCATAAATTAATTTCATTAGTGAGCACGAGAGTTCTCTTTAAAAAAAAAAAACTCGAAATTTTTGAAGACTTTCTGCAAAATTTTATTATTTATTGCAAAAATATCAAAAGTAATTTTTCACCATATTTCTCGCTTCAAAGTTATATATTGAAGTAACAATAGCGCCATAATTAACAACGCGAAAATGTTCATTTATCATGAAAACAACGCATTCGGAAATGCTTCTTTATTTTTCTCCAATCTGTTTGTAACTTCTTAAATTTCAACACTCTTATACTGATGTGTTTGTTTTGCACAAAAAAAGAGTGTAATCAATTTGTGAGTCGTTTTTTTTACTTACCCACAAGCACGGGAACTGTTGATCCGTTATATCTTCTCTTTATTATTTTTGGTTTATTAACGTTAAAAAGTACCGCAGTTGTTGCAGAAAAATTTGTTGCGTATATTCATAGCGATAGAAAAATTCTCAATGCATGAACTGGCCTATTATATCTATTTAGCCACATAGGAAAAAAACTCTGATTATACGATCCTTCTCCCATATTGTTTCCAAAGCTCTCGACGAAACATATTTCAACGAAACCGATAAGCGTCAATCTTCTTAGGTTTCGGCTGATTCTAGATGATTCTTTAGAAATTGCAAACACTATAAACACTTGACCTATAAATAAAGAAGTTTGGCATATTTTTAGATGAATATTTGCTCCTGGAATATAATTAGATTGAACTTCCAGAGAGAAATCCCGATCATAATTCTTTATTTTATGTTAATATGCTCGTTACAACTATAGGCAAATTCAATATCATTAAAGATGTGATATATTATTTTTTGAAGTAAAAGTTTAGAAATAGTGAAAATACACTGAGGCAGATAATAACGATTTGAGATCTCCGCCCACTAATGACCGTGATGTACAATTTGTTACGAAAACGTTCGGTACTGTAGTTTATTGCGCTTTCGGCTGACAGTGGTTAAAGTGCAAATGTTTTTTTTTCCTAAAGGCAATATATTTTGTGGAAGTTTAATTTTCGACAGTTTTACTTTCATTTCATAAAACTCTTACATTCCATTCTTTGATTGAATTCGTTCACAAATAATCACTAACTTTTTTGTTTAATTATAAAGTACTTTTAAATTATTTTACTACAATATTAGAAAGTACTAGAAATATTCTCGTAATTATTTAAGTATTTAAGTAAATTAAATTCTTTAAATAATTAAAATTTTAAATGACTATTTAAAATACCTTTAAAGTATTTTGCTAGAAATAACTGCATAAAAATCATTTTTTTCACTAAAAATTCACTCAAAAGTTTAAAACGAAGCTTTCAAAATTCCGTAGTTGGGATATTTTATGTGTGCGGTGCAATATTAGATTTAAAATATTTCACGACCTTCAATCCTTTTTTCGCGAAATTTTTCTAGTGCACTTTAATATTTAGAATCTATACTTATTGATGAATGTTATTTCTATTGCAATTAATACTTCAACGCCTTTATCAGTATATGATAGTAGTATGTTGGGTGTTTCCAGAATTATATGACACTCTTTCCTCGACTTTTTGTATGGAATGCAAAAGATTTAAGTCTTCCAACTTCACATCCACGGTTATTTGAGACTCGAAATGCCTTATTTACCGTAAAAAGAATTTCAATAGTGAAAAATTTCATAAAATTCCTTTATTGAAAAATGATATCAATAGTGTGGAGGAAAAAATTATAGATTATTTAATTAGTTCTATACGTTTCAAAAGCAACGAGAATCAATAAATATCAAAACTATACGTTTCTTCTAATAAAAATCGAAAAAAATTTAATATCATTGTAATGAAATTAAAGAAATCAATCAATATGCATTTTCTTTATGCTATAAACAGTATTTTATGATTTGATATATTATGGTCATTTTAGTTGCAAAGAAGAGAGTTGAAATCAAATTTTAGCCTAATATTTTTTTACGTATCTCAATGAATCTCTCCATATTTTTATTGTATGTTAGCTATAGATTGGTTATCCGTAGATTGGTTATCCGTTTCGTT